>JAQQSU010005799.1:0-13699 GCA_028627135.1 Pseudochirops cupreus | reverse complement strand
TAGTCCCACTCCAGTCCCAAACAATGCAATATTTCTTTGCCTCAGGACATGACTCCAACACATAGAAGTCTATGCAGATCCAAGCCATTCTAACTCCAGATGGAGGAGGTATTGCATAAGAAATAATCATTAACTAGTGTTTTGGTATTTGTCAAATCTGTTCTCTCTTTATACCCAGTAACGGAAGAATACAATGGAATGGATTATTCTAAAAACTGTCCTTTAGTGGACTGGGGCAGTCTTGAGAAGCTAAACCTTTTTTATTTCTTAAATCTTAATGGAAACATTTCTATCTGGTTTCCTCCCTCCCAAGGCTATAACAGGAATTGAGGAAATAGTGACCACTGGCATAGTTATTGTATTCTGAAGTAGCCATTGTCTGTGGTCAAATGACCAAATGTGGTCAATTTGGTTAGTGCATGTTGCAACCAAAGACTGGATTATCAATTCAACCCTCAAGCTTTACAAAGTTTTCTTTGGTTCTATGTCCAGAGACACCACCAATCAGGGGTCTTATAAATCTGTGCCATTGGTTACAGGAAGGATGGGGCTGTTGGGGGAGGATGGAGAGTGAGGGAGAGGAGAAGGCAGTAAGGGGATGGATAGAGGGAGAAATGAAGAGGGAAGAGAGAGGGAGGGGGTAAAGGAAGGGAGGGGAAGAGAGGGAGGCAGGGGGAGGGAGAGAGGGAGGGCGGTGGACAGAGAGAGAGAGAAAGAGAAACGGGGGGGAGGGAGGAGATTTTTTTTAAGCTTTTTGGGGGGCAATTGGGGTTAAGTGACTTGTCCAAGGTCACATGGCTAGTAAGTGTTGAGTGTCTGAGGTCGGATTTGAACTCAGGTCCTCCTGACTTCAGGGCTGGTGCTCTATTCACTGTGCCACCTAGCCTATATATTTATAAAGCACTTTGTAAACCTTAAAGCATTATAGAAATGCTAGCTCTTATTATTACAGAGTATATACCTTGTATGTTCATAGTTGTTTGCATGTTTGGCTCCCCCATTAGAAAAGGGGCTCATTGAGACCAGGGACCATGTTTTTGTTGTTGTTGTTGTTTTTTTATTATTATTTTGGTTTTTGGTATACCCAGCACTTAGTAAATACTTGTTGGTGATGATGATAGAAAGCTAGCCTCAGAGTCAAGGCCCTGAGTTCAAATCCTCTTTCTGATACATTCTGGCTCTGCAAACCTACCCAAATCACTTCATAGTGACCAATAACGCTCTAAGATTATTAATTGCAGAGTAGAAGCCAATCTGCATGAGGAAGAGAGCTTCCTCACCAGGACTGCCCCACCCAGAGGAAATCATAGATTCCCACCTCCCCTTAAGATTTAATAAATACTTGCATATTTGCACAACTCCTTGGACTGAATTAAATTTTTAAAAAACACAAGGATTAGTTCAGTCAAGCAGCTGTGAGGGTTCTTTCCCTTTATTATTAATACTTTCTTGTCATCAAAGCGCTGATTGGCCTCAAAGGTCTCCTTTTGAATTCCACCTTAGCCCTTAGATAGAGCTGGTATGAACCTACTGCACAGTGTGTCCTGCGTCCTCAAAAGTACACCAAGGGGGAGTGTTGAACATATTTTCCAGAGAATATTTTATATGAAAAAAAAAGTTTTAATATGCTACTTCGGAACATAAAAAATGTGACTGACACAATATGTTTGAAGAATAAAAACCGAGTAAGCAGAGAAGACAGTAAAAGAAAAACAAATCCTTTAGTCTAAAGACCGATCTAAAAACGCCAAGAGCTCTCAATCTAAGCGCTGCCAAGTCATTCTGGGAAATGCACCACAGTAAGGGCAGAAAGAAAAAGAGACTGGCTAAACTCAGTGGGTAGAATGTAAGCTTGCGGAGGGAATGGGCTCATTTTCATTCACTCTTTGCATCTCTATCACTGAGTACAGGGCCTTGGCCCAGGAGGCCCTTCATAACTGCTTCTTGGTCTGGATTGTTGGATTGGAAGCTGAGTTGGACAAAACTTATTTTGAGGTCAGGGTTGACTAGGAGTCTTGTTTTTCCATCTATTCCCAATTTTTCCCATCCGTATTTACTGGTGTAGCACATGATGAATAGTGAAAACAGAGAAATAAAAAAAAGTATAGCTATTCTCACCTCACTGGTGGGTGGCCAGCACTCTGAGGAGGAAAGTGATGACTGTCCATAGTGCAGAGGCAGCCAGCAAGCAGCCAGTTCTTGACCCTGGGAGTGGGCAGAGCTAGACTCTCACCTTGGTTCCACCACTCACTAGCACTGTGACTTTGGCCAAGAGTTTTCACCTCACTTAGCCTCAGTTTCCTCATTTGTAAAAAGAGAGGACTGGACCAGATGATCTCTCAGCTTTAGATCTCTTGGGCTTACTCTAGGTCAACAATTTGGAACATTAACCCCAGTCTCAGCAAAGCAATTTTATTTAGTTACGGTATGGATGTGTAAAAGCATCAGTGAACAACTAGTCAGAAGGAGATTACAGGGATCTCTTTGCTGGCAGTGAGGCAGAACTCTGTTGCTTTGCCCACACTTAAATCTGGGTTGCAGGCCTGGGGGGTAATCCCAGGGTGAGGAGGAACACTAGCATACCAAAGCTTGTGACCACAGTGGAGCAGGGGCCCTCCTCAAAATTCCAGCGTAGAAAAAGAATGCTCATGGTTGCTTAAAGACCAGAGCAAGGTTAGGAGAGTACTAAAGGCACCTCTCCTTTGATCATATAACTTTGGAAGAGCTGAAAACTTACAGGTCCCTAGAAGTATCTCTGAAAACAGCTGTACAAAACACCAAAAGTTTGGGACAGTGAACCCTTTACCCTGGAAGCAAAGCCCCACTTTAGCATAGAGCTAAAAGTCAAGAAATAGACCAGAAAAAATAAGCAAACAACAGAAGAAAATTCTGACCGTAGAAAGTTACTATGGTGACAAGGAAGATCAAAATACACACTTAGAAGAAGACAACAAAGTCAAAACTCTAACATCCAAAGCCTCCAAGAAAAATATGAATTGGTCTCAGGCCAAACTAAAATTAAGGGGTAAGAAAGAGGAATGCATTGGGAGAAAGAGAAAGGCAGAAGTAGAACGGGGTAAATTATCTAATAAAAAAAGGCAAGAGAAAGCTTTTACAATGGAGGGGAAGATGACGGATGTGGGAAGTAGTGAGTGAACCTTACTTTCATCAGAACTGGCTCAAAGATGAAATAACATACACATTCAATTGGATATAGAAATCTATCTTATCCTACAGGAAAGTAGGAGGTGAAGTAGATAAGAGAAGGAGGAGGGGTGATAGAAGAGAGGGCAGATTGGGGGAGGCTCTAGTCAGAAGCAAAACACTTTTGAGAAGGGACAGGGAAAGGAGAAAGAGAATAGAATAAACTCAGGTGGAGGGGGAGTGCAGAATAGAATGGAGGGAAATATATTTAGCATTTGTAACTGTGAAAAAAAATTGAAGCAACTGTCTCTGACAAAGGCCTCATTTCTCAAATATATAGAGAACTGGGTCAAATTTATAAAAATAAGAGCCATTCCCCAATTGAAAAATGATCAAAAGATATGAGCAGTTTTCAAATGAAGTAATAAAACCTATCTATAGCCATATGAAAAAAATGCTCTAAATCACTATTGATTGGAGAAATGCAAATTAAAACAATTTTGAGGTACTATTTCATACCTATTAGAATGGGTAATAGGACAGAAAAGAAAATTACAATTGTTGGAGGGGATGTGGGGATAAATGAGACATTAATGCATAGTTGGTGGAGTTGTAAACTAATTCAACCATTCTTTATACCAATGTGGAACTGTGCCCAAAGAGCAATAAAACCACATAGACCCTTTGACCTGATAATATCATTACTAGATCTATATCCAAAAAAGAGATTAAAAACAAAAAGGGAATGGGTATATATGCACAAAAATATTTATAGCAGCTCTTTTCTGGTAGCAAAGATTTAGAAATTGAAGGGATGCCCATTAACTGGGAAATAGCTGAATAAAATTGCGCTATGTGATAGTGATGGAATATTATTGTGCTATAAGAAATGATGAGCAGGATTCTCTCAGAAAAACCTGGACTTATATGAGCTGATGCAAAGCAAAATGTGCTATCTACAATATAACAAAAATATTGTAAGATAAACAATTCAGCTATTCTGAGCAATACAACCAAGACAGCTTGGAAGGAAGGATTTATGATAATAAATGCTGTCTTCTTCCAGACGAAGAACTGATGGTGTCTGAATACAGATGGAAGCATACTTTTTAAATTTTATTCTTAAGTTTTTTTGTCTGTGTTTTCTTTCACAACATGACTAACATGGAAACGTGACTACACACATATAACCTATATTGAATTGCTTGCCTTCTCAATGAGCAGAGTAAGGAGGGAGGGAGAGAATTTGGAACTCAAAGTTTTAAAAACAAATGTTAAAATTGTTTTTACATGTAATTGGGAGAAAATAAAATGCTAAATAAAAAAATTAATCTTGAATATTTTTCAAAAAAGAAAGGAAGGGAAGGAAGGAAGGAAGGAGGGAGGGAGGCATGGAGGGAAGGAAGGAAGGAAGAAAGGAAGGAAAGAAAGAAGAAAGATAGAAAGAATGAATGAGAGAGAAAGAAAGAATGAGAAAGAGAGAAAGAAAAAGAGAGAGAAAAGGAGAGAGAGAAAGAAAGGAAGGAAGGAAGGAAGGAAGGAAGGAAAGAAGGAAGGAAGAAAGAGAGAGAAAGAGAAAGAAAGAAAGAGAGAAAAAGAAAGAGAGAGAGAGAGAAAGAAAGAAAGAAAGAAAGAAAGAAAGAAAGAAAGAAAGAAAGAAAGAAAGAAATAGGGAGAATCCTAAATCTATGTTCCTTCTATGGAAGAAATTCCTCAGCTCAATTTCTGGCCACCAAGGGGTACCAGTAATTAGTGGGGAGATAGCTAAGCCTTCTCAGATTCAACAGTCAAGTCCATTAACCACAAAAGCAGCAAAGAGAGCTCCTCAATGCCATGACAAACCAAAATAGAAGGGCCTGCAAAGAGAAAGATAGGGGTACTATTTTCTTCTGACAGAAGCCTGGAAATGTATAATAGTAAGACTTTTGTGTAAGCACATTGCATTTTGTCCTATAAAATTTCATTTCCTATCTTGGTTCATCTCCAAGGTGACAGAGATGACATGGGTTTGTTCAGCTGTACATGTTTCTTCATCTAAAATATAGGCATATCTCCCAGAACTTTCATAATAATATCACTATTAATTATCACAGTTTGTGGATGGGCTTTAGCCTTACAAGGGCCATCTTCTAACCAAATAAGAAAACTGCTATGTATTTCAATATATCAAATTTGTATTCAAGTGGTATTCAGATATCCATGAGTACCAGGCCATGGCAAACACCAATAATTCCTGATCCTGGGGAGACTGAGGCTGATGGATCTCTCGAGTTGGAGAGTTCTGAGCTACAGTGGGCTAAGCTGATTAGGTGTCCCCACTAAATTAGGTATTAATATGAGGAGAGGACGTGGGGGGGTAAGTTAGGAGCCACCAAGTCGCCTAAGGAGGGACAAATTGGCCAGGAAGGGCAAATAGAGCAGGCCAAAGCTCCTATGTGAGACCATGCTAAGTAGTCCCTGAATTTCTAGCCTGAGTAAGATGTTCTTTATTGTTGTTCTGTCATGTGTGACTCTTCATGACCCCATTTAGGGTTTTCTTGGCAAAGATACTAGAGTGGTTTGCCATTTCCTTCTCCAGCTCATTTTACAGATGAGGAAACTGAGGCAAACAGGGTTAAGTGACTTGCCCAGGGTCACACAGCTAATAAGGGTCTGAGGCCAGATTTGAATATAGGAAAATGCCTGACTCCAGGTCCAGAGCTCTATCCACTGCCCCACCTAGCTACTCTATAAGATGAGGGAGAACTAATTAGTATTTTTTTTGAACCATGACCACCAAAAACCATTAATGAACTTCTTTGATCTGGAGGTCTCCTCAAATCAGTTTGTGTTTTCAGGTCCAATGTATCAACCAAGGCTGGGTAATAAGTAAAATCTGAAGAGTGTTAAATGATATAATTTGGGAAACGGAGAGGTGTGTTGAAAACAGTGCTAGATTTGGGGGTCATAGGAGCTGAGTTGAAAACCAGCTCTGCCAAGTTACCATGTCTGTCATCTTGGTCAAATCACATCTGTGCTTCAGTTTACTTATCTCTAAAATGAAGGAATATAGACAAAATGATCTCTGAGGTCTATTCCAGCTCTGGATCTAGGGTCCTATAATATGGTCATGGACAGATGATGGCATCTAGTAGCCCTTTGGTATGCTCTCCCTCCACCCTGGGAAGAAGAGGAAATCCTCAAAATGGTAGTAAAGGGTTTTTTTTTTAAGAGTACAATCTTTTTTTTTTCATTATACTATATTACAGAAATGTCTGTTTTATCCCATAAATTAAAAATAAAAAAATTTAAGAAATAAAAGCCAGCTTTTCAAAAACAGAAAAGCAGCCCAAGCCCTGACTAATCTCAGTGAGGATAGGACTCTTATTAAATCTTATTTTTAAAAAAATTGTCTCAATTCCAATTGCTATTCTTTTACTCAGGAGTATTCCCTCCTCTGCCCTGGAGTAAATGTTTCATCCAAAAGTTAAAATTTGACCAAAGAGTTCCAAAAACATACTCACCAAAAACAACTTCCCTAATCTTTGCTCCTTTTCAACCGGCAGGGGAAAAAAGCTCCTGCCTTGGTATAGAAAATGTTTTCACACACCATGCTTAATGTTGGCCAATTTCCATATAACCTAATATGGCTAAGAAAATGTTTGACTGCGACTGAGCAAGAGTGCCAAACTTGACAGCTTTTTAGTGAGGAGAATGCCACAGAGCCCTCTGTTTAGACTCAATGTAATTTCAGTTCAGATGCAGTGATTATCCATTCACATCAACTAAGCCATAATTGTACTTCTGTAATGAAAACCAGATACCTGCCCCTCTTGCCCACTCATAAGGAAGATGAATAAATATCAGCCACCAAAAAAGGTTCTTGGAGTTTGTCTATCGAGTGTGTTTTCCTTCTTGGGATATAGAAGTGACTGGGATATTCCCAGCCCAGATGCTCTAAAGAAAATGTACTGCTTTGCAAAACACTTCTCCTTCCCAGTGGAGAAAAAGAAGGAAAGGAAGCCATTGCTTTCTGGACTCTGGCACTTCTAACTCCTCATTTCCCCAGGGCACAGCAAAATGTAAGCTTGTGGAGAGCAAGCAAATGCCTGATTACCCTCAGATTAGGTCTTTGCTTTTTCAGTGCAAGCAAACCCCTAACTTTTGTCTTTGTATTTCTAGAACCTTAGCCCAGGGTTTACTATTGTTCTTTTTTTTTTTAATGGCTCAGATAGACGGGGCAAGTTTACAATTTCATCAATGTAGGCAACTCATGGTACAGAAACTCCCTTTACCCATATGGAATAACCAAGATCTCTTGGAGGTAAAGGGCTATGACAGGGGTGGGGAATCTGTGGCCTCAAGGCCTCAAGTGGAGCCTTTTGAATGAATCCAAACTTCATAGAACAAATCACCCTTACCCTATGATCACACAGACAATGGGAGTCAGAGAAAGGACCCTCCTGACACTAAGGCTGACTTTCTACTGTATCACATTGCCTACCACCTTGAAGCACTTAATAAATGTTGGTTGAACCAACCTGTTTAAATCTGGACTCATCTTCACTATCAATCCCACTCTCCTTTCTGATCCCCCCAGTTTCTGACAGTGCCCAATCAGCATCCTCTCAGGCACCCAGACACCAAAGCTCAGCCATGGGACAAAGACACAGAGCTACAAGGGTCCTCAAAGATTATCTAATTATTAGAACAGAGTTAGAGCTGCAAGAAACCTCAGAGGTCATCTCGTTCAATCCTCTAATTTTATAGGTAAAGAAAAGGAGGCTCAGTAAAGTTAAATGGGGCAGCTAAGTGGAGCAGTAGATAGAGCACCAGGCCTGGAAGATCTAGGTTCAAGTGCAGCCTTTGTCACTGCCTAACTGTGTGACCCTGAGCAAGTCACTAAATCCTATTGGCCTCAGCTTTCTCATGAGCTGGAGAAGGAAATGGCAACTCAGTCTGGGTGCCCTTTGTCAAGGACTTTGCTCCCCAGCACCTAGTCTAGATCGTGGCTCATAAACATGCTGGCTGATTGATTAGTAACGTGTTTGGGTTACAAAGGAAAACAAAAAAGCCAGTCCCTATTCTCTAAGAGTGCTCACAGTCTAATAGGGGAAGTAATATGGAAATAATTTTATATCCATTCAAGACATCCCTGCGCAAGTCACTTAACTGCTTTTTGCTTCAGTTTCCTCATCTGTACAAAAGGGATCATAATAGCCCCTACCTGCTAGGGCTGTTAGGAGGATCAAACAAGATAATATCTATAAAGCTCTTAGCACAGAGTTGTTGTTCAGTGGTATCGGGCTCTTCATGACCCCATTTGGGGTTTTCTTGGCAGAGACACTGGAGTGATTTGCCATTTCCTTCCCTAGATCTTTTATAGATGATGCAAACAGGATGAAGTGACTTGCCCAGGGTCACACAGCTGGTAAGTGTCTGAGGCCAGATTTGAATTTAAGAATATGAGTTTTTCTGACTCCTGGCCTGGTGCTCTATCCACTGTGCCACCTAACTGGCCCTTCTTCAAGATAGATTATCCAGCCTGATGCAACTAAGAGGGAAACTCAAGTATTTTGTGCAATAAAATAGTGAAAACCTACAAAGCACTGAGTTGAACACATACTGAAGATTTCAAAGATGTCGGTCAAGAATAACAGGCCTCGGACCATTTGTCCCCTAGCTTTCTGTTATTTATTATTATTATTATTATTATTATTATTATTATTATCATCATCATTGGTGAGGCAATTGGGGCTAGTTAAGTGACTTGCCCAGGGTCACATAGTAAGCTTCAAATGCCTGAGGTCAGGTTTGAACTCAGGTCCTACTGACTCTAGAGTCAGTGTTCTATCCACTGTGCCACCTAGCTGCCCCACTAGGTTTCTTTAGAAGAGAAAGGAAGGCCACATCAAACCTATCAGTACTTGGTTCTGTACTTCTATACTCAGGGTCCTCAGACACTGACAGTGGTGAAATTCTTTACCTTTAATAACATATGATGGAAACCTTCATTAAAATTTTAAGGAAGAGGCAGCCAGGTGGTACAGTGAATGGAGCACCAGTCCTGAAGTCAGGAGGACCTGAGTTCAAATCCAGCCTTAGACACTTAGCTATGTGACTCAGAGCAAGTCACTTAACCCCAATTCCCATTCCCCCCCCCCAAATAAAATCTTTAAGGGAGCTTAAAACTAATATTGTAGAATCAGAACTCAGGACTCCCAATTCTCAGTCCAGTGTTATTTCCATTGAGGCACAATGACTTCCATGAAAGTAACATTTTTTTGAGGAATACATAGTAGTGATGTCCAAGAAAGGTTAGACAAAGGAAGAGCTCAGTTATAGCATTTTGCAATAATTCACAGAAAAAACCAATAAGGCCTGAAAGCTAATGCCAGTAGGAGCGGAAAAGAAGGATATTTAAGAAGTACAATTTGAAAGTGTCAATAATTATGCAGATCTACTCTTGTCAGAAAGGTGGTGGAACACGGGTGTTGAAGAAGGCATACACCTTTAGGCATTCCCACTAAAGGTACTTTGTTACAAAGAAGGATTCTCTGTGGTGAGGTGGAGGAAGGAGGTGGGGGGAATGATAGCAATGTAAAAATTTTTGAAGATTCAAAATTTCTCCCTTTTTAGAAAAAGAAACATATGAGGAACAACCTGGAAACTTGCACAAATTCTCCTTACTCTTCACATAAATTTGTATAGAGTGCTTTGCCTCAGATTGTTCAGTCTGGCCTCTGAGAATTGGGCTGAATATTGATGATTAAACTTTTCAAGGACGAAAACTATGGAAAGAGCCAATGCACTGAATAATTTTCCAATGTAATTACAAAATGACATTTGGCTATTATGTCATTAGAGATATTTATATTAATTACATAATTGTGAAAATTGCCCAAACTAACAACCAGTTCCAAATGACAACACTAAAAAATAAATCCATATTTTACTTAAAGAAAGTCCAGTAATAAAAACCTCCAAAAAATGGAAAATTAGACCCTGATAGTTTGCATATCTAAAGATAACAGTACTACCGTCATTCACCCTTTTCTAATAAGTTGACATTTCACAGCTATCCTGGCCAAGAGCTAAAACACATACATTTAAATCTCTCTTATTTTCAGATTATCTACATTACATCTGCAAAAGATTTTCTGCCTGTGACTCAAGAATTTTTATAATTACTTCTTCAATATATGGCCAGTACTTTAATTAGATTTTTAAAAACTTGAATAATCTAGTTCTCCTAGCCATTGAGATTCTTTCAGAATGGGGTCTACCAATTAATAGGGACATAAGAAATGTAGACCTTCAAAGATTATTTGATGAATTTCACTTTAAATACTGAAAAAAAGCAAGATGAAATGAATATGAGATTGTGTGTGTGTATGTGTGTGTATGCATGTGTTGCTACTTTATCATGGATAACATGCTGAAAGACTGGAAACAAAGCTTAGGGGGAAATGGACATTTTCTGGATGGAGACATATTAATGTGAAGCCACTCTTATCTTCTCTTGGTTTACTCCTTTCCACTAAGGAATTGATATTAGGATTCTTAGCATTTTTAGAAAATTATTTGGAAGATGGAGAGCACTATGAAATCTCCAAAAACTCCAATAGCACTATATAATTAAAAAGCAAATTAACAATAGTCTTTGTAAGTATAGGGTAATATATTTAGGAAAAAATAATTCAAACTCTACTAACTGAATGAATGCCTGTGAGTTAGCTTATAACCCAGGAAATCAAAACCTGGAAATCACTGAGGTCTTGCCTTTCAAGACACCAGCCCAATGTATTACCACGGTCAAAGTGCCAATAAGACAGCAGAATACAGGCCACTATCAAGAAAATATTAGCAATAAAACAGAAAACACAATATTTTTCTATTTTTTAAATCACAGAGTAGCTACACTTAGAATCCTAAAGACATTTTTTTGGTCTTCTCTATTTAAGAAAAAAAGTAATGGAAATAGAATAGGGCTAGAGAAGGGGAATCAAAATAATCCAGGAGTTGGAAATGTATATTTATATATGCATATGTTGTTTTGCCTGTTAGAAAATAAGCTCTTTGAGGGCAGGGACATTCTTTTTTTTTTGTATCCACAGTACTAACACAGTGATTGGCACATAGTAGGTGCCTAATAAGGGCTTATTTATTGATTAGATAGGCTTTGACATGAAGACAGACTAAAAGGTTCTCACCCATCATTCTGGAAGGTCTAAGGTTAAGAGATGATATGAGTAAAGTTTGTAAAACCATGAAAAGAACTTGGTGAAGGAGAATATCAACTGGTTCACCAAATCTTGGAATATTTAGATGATCCTTCCGAATCTTGAATGAGATAGTTTCAGAACAAAATAAAGGAGGAATTCTCTTTCATGATAGGCAGAAGAAATATGTGATAGTCATTACTTCAAGATGTGGCTTTGGTTGAAAATAGAATCAATAGAATCAATCAATCAAGCTTTGGTTAAGCATCTAGTATATGCTAGGCACTGTGCTAGGAATAAAAATACAAAGAAAAGAAACTCTCACTACTCTCAACAACCTTACATTCTGATGGGAAGACAATAAGGACTTATATAAGTATAAAAAGAGTGAATACAAATAAACAGAAGGTAATTAAATATAGGGTCTGTAGAGAGGAAGGACACCAGCATCTTGGTGGGAAGGTATGGAAGCCATCAACATGCCACACAGACTCGCCTCTGATGAGTCAAGTCAATGAGCATCTAGTAAGCTTCTACTATATGCCAGAGACATAGTGGGAATACAAAGAAAGGCATAAACCAAAAAACATTCCTTGCTCCCCCTCCACCAGGGAAGACAACATGTAAACAACCAAGGACGTACAAAATATAGACAGAAGAAATTGGAGATAATCCTAAAGGGAAAGTATTTACAAAGGAAGCATCAAGGGAAATCAGGAAAGGCTTCTTGAAGAAGACAGAATTTTAGCCAAGACCTGGGTCTCTCAGAGTCAGGTGAAAGAAGACTGGAAAGGCAAAGGGGCCAGATTATGATGGGGTGTAAAAGTCAAAGAGAGGATTTTCTATTTGATCTCAGAGATAATAAATAGGGAGCCATCAGAGTTGGTTGAGTAAGAGAGGCAACATGATTAGACATACCCTTTGGGACAATCGATTTGATAGTTGAGTGAAGGACAGATTAAAGAGTCTTTATCATGGTCAGAGTGCTCAATTAATTTTCTATTTTCTCTTAATACTTTTAAAAAAATTAATAACTGCAGGAGTTCCATTTTCATACTGCCAGGAAGTAGTAGACTTTTTGGCCACATAACCATGTCCTTAACCCATAGCTTTTTGGATAAGAAAGACACTTCCCTATCTGACTTCCAAAGATTTCCTTCCTTTGCCTCTCTATACTGACTCCTAGCAATTGCTAGTTGTAAGGGCAGCTAGGTAATACAATAGACAGAGCACTGGTCTTGGAATCAGGAAGACTTATCTTCCTGAGCTCAAATTCAGCCTCAGACACTGTAGCTATGTGACCCTAGGCAAGTCACTTCACTCTGTTTGCCTCAGTTTCCTCATCTGTAAAATGAACTGGAGAAATAAATGGCAAAACACTCCAGTATCTTAACCAAGAAAACCTCAAATGGGGTCATGAAGAATCAGACACTACTGAAACAGCTAAACAACAAAAGCGATTGCTGACTATTTCACCATGATGTTTGATGACTTTGGTCCATCTTGTCTTTGAGCTGTTGCTTTGCTTGAATTAAATTCACTAGTCGGATTAAATGGCTAATTCTGCTGTTTGTGGTGAAGTTGACTGTACCCTAGTTATTACCTTAGTTGACACCTAGACCTCTAGAGCTCACAAGGCCCTGGGACCAAGACATCTACGGTTCTGTAAACTCCACTCCTCGAGCTCAGAAATTTTATGTTGTTTCTAACTTGGATTTTCCTCCAGTCTCAACTTCTTCCTTTTCAAACTGTGGCCACTGGTGATCCTCCCATGAAATTCTTTTTTTCTTTAAGGCTCACTGACTCCCCTCTCATTAGTAGAGTTGAAATAACTGACACACCCTCTGACCAATGAATGATACACACCTTTCCCAGTCCTAGGTGTTTGGTCTACCTCTATCTCTTGCATCCTCAATGATTCATCCTTAGATATGCTCTCCGAGTTCAGGGTGCTTCTGGATTCTAGATTTCACAATAGGAAAAAAATAATACTTGGTACCTATAGTAAATAATAGCATATACTTTTTATCTATCAGTGAGAGCAAGATATGGCATCTCATAAACCATTCTTAGCATCATAGATTTAGGGTTGGAAGAGACCTTAGAGGTCCCTTGAGCAAACTGAGGCCCAGAGAGGTTAAAAGTGACTTGCCCAAGTGTAATAGTAATCTGTTTAGCAGGATACTTAGCACTTAGTACTAAGTGCTAAGTGTGGAAGGGGCAAACCCTGTCCCACTGTTGAGAAGGCATGAGCTCCCCTGTTGATGTGGAAGAAGGGGATTGGCTGAGGTGTGTATATAAGCAAGAATTCCAGAGACAGACAGACAGAATTGGAATGTTGCTCTGGGTGAAGG
>JAQQSU010005798.1:0-13699 GCA_028627135.1 Pseudochirops cupreus | reverse complement strand
CAGCTGACTTTAGTGGGAAGTATCTTTGTGTGCGTTTTGGAGTTCCAGGATTGGTTTAGAGTCCTATTTTATGGGTATTTTGGGGTGGCTATGTGAGAGCTGCGATATGTTGCTGCTTCTACGCCGCCATCTTGGCTCCGCCCCCAATAGCCCGTATTTTCAATATCCAACACATGGTTTAGATGCTATTTCAGTGGAAGTTAAAATGTAAGGTTAAGAAATGAAAGGGTGAGTGCTTGTGGAATGGAGACAGTGAAGATGCAGTGTGTTTACTCTCTGTTAAGACTCTGGGGAACTGGGGAGGATTTTACTATAAGTGAAGCAGAAACAAGCCTTTCATGGGTTTTTGGGTAATCAAGCAGGGCATGCCAATGAAGCAATAGGTAAAGAAAAAATGAGGCTTAATTTTCAAATTTGATGACATTGTTTTCAGCCTTTGACCCTTGACTGTACAAGATAAGGGATGTAATTTCCCCCAGTCTGCTCCTTATTCCTTAGTGACACTGTTTCCACCTCACATCATCTGCTTCTCTTCCCAGTACCACTGTGTGAACAGCAATAATTAGTTCCAAACCATAATCTCACAACATTATAAAATGTTAGAGCTGAAGGAACCTCAGTTCACGGGACATTAGAACATTAGAACAAGTAATAAGAGAGACTTGGGAATATATGATGCTAGGATAGTTAGTCAATAAAGATTTATTAAGTACCTAGTAAGTGTTAGCCACCATGCTAAGTGCTAGGGATACAAAAAAGACAAAAGATAGTCCCTGCTCTTAATAAGTTCATAGTCTACTATGTGCAATCTATTATATAGAATAAATTAGAGGTAACCAACTGAGGGAAGGCACTAGTATTTTAGCAGGATTGGGGAAGGTTTCTTACAGAAGGTGGGATTTTAGTTGGGATGTAGAAGAAGGCAGAAGGTAGAGATAAGTAGGGAGAACATTCCAGGCATAGGGGAGAGCCAGAGAAAATGCCCAGAGCTGATAGATGAGTGTTTTAGACAGAGTATTGAATGTAAGAACTGGAAGAAAAGTTAGAATGCAATGTTACAGGAAAGATCTGAGGTTATCCAGTCCCTCATTTTACAAAGGCTATAACTGAGGCTCAGAGAGGGACAAACAATTTGCCTAAAGTCACATATCTTGTTAGATGCAGAAACAGGACTGGACTCCAAGGTTTCTTGGCAGCAATTTTGTTGCTCTTTCTACTCTTTCAGGATGCCCCTTAAAACATTATACCAAGATTCTGGATCTTGGATACTTACTCTATTTCTTCTGAATGACTTTTCAGTGTACTTGTTTGCATATGAGCTGCCTGGTGTTGTGGGACTAGGATGAGAGTCAGTATTCTTAATTGATATGATCATGGAGACTCTCCTTCTATTAAGAGCTATAAGAAGTTGTCTTTAGATAGCATTTTGCACACACCAAGCCCTTTGCATACCTGGATCCTCATAACACTTTTGGGAAGTGGGCAGGAAGTTCAATACCTTTTTTACAGATAAGGCAATGGAATATCAGAGTAGTTCATCGACTTACTCAAGGTCCACCAGTTAATAGGGAAGTAGTAAAACAGGGTCTAGAACTCAGATCTTCTGATTCCTAGTTCAGTTTTCTTTCCATTAGATTACCCAAGAGCAAAAGTAAGATTATGGGTGAGGGGCAGGAGTAATTTCAAAGGAACCTTTGCCCCTTACAAGACTTATAGATATAAAATATTCAGATTCTGGGAAATATTGCATGCTAAGGGGTATATTCAAAAGTTATTTCTCCTTAAGTACATCGTTAGAAGACAATACCTACACATGTCACTGTGCCTACACATGACCCTGCAATGTTCTTCTTTGATGCCTCATTATTGTACAGATGTAACCCTGGTCTCTACTAGAATACCAAAGGGTCTTTGATTTAGAACTGGAAGGGACCATACAGGCCATCCAATAAAACTCTTTCCTGTTCTCTTCTTCTGGCTATAGAATCTAATTCCTTTAACTGATTCTCATAGGACATGAGCTTAAGGCCCTTCACCATTCTGTTTCCTCTAGATCCTCTTCAGCATGGAAGTTTAACCTAAGATGTTAAGGAACAAACTGAGACCCATTCTTTGAAGGCCCACAGAGACGATGAAAGGCAGTATGGTAAAATGAGTAGAGCCAGAAAGATCTGGATTCAAGTCCCACTTCCAACACATAAGAGCTGTGTGACTGTAGCCTTCACCTTTCAGTAGGTGTCAGACTCACATCATCAGGCACCAGCAAAACTTGAGAGTTCAGCCCTAAATCAGGTGAAAATGTAATTGGGAAATGTTTAACAAAATAAATTAAAATGCAATACAAATTAGAAAATAATAATTTGTAGTTTTTTTAAGTCAATATGTAGCCACAGAGATCTGTCTCTTTTTGAATCTGACACTACTGATTCAGGCAACTCTAAGACTCTAAGTTTCAGAGAAAGGAACCTGAAATAGCAAAGGAATTTTCTTCACCTAGTAGTTCCCTATATTAAAGAACTCTCAGGTCCAATTTTTGTTTCTGTTCCTATCATCGAGGTAAGTAATTGGTAGATCTAGGATTTTAACCTATACTTTCTTGCTCCAAATGCATTTATTTTTCTTCCATATCCTCTGTACAAGCTCTGGAGGGTCCTAACAAGATGGAACACTTCAAGCACAGAGCCAATAAGAGCCTGGGTCCATTGTAGGATGATTAGACCATGTACATAGAGTAAGGTGGCACCTCCATCTCTTGTCTACATACTTTTGCATGTCCACTCTCATACCTTCTTCAATTCTATTTACTTAAAGACTAAGTTCAAACTCTGTCTTCTACAGAATCTTTCCCCACTGCTGCTAATACCTTTCCCTTTAAGGTTACTTCTACCTACTCTGTCTTCTGTGTTCCCATTTATGTGCATGTTGTCTCCTCCATTGCCATGTAAGCTTCTTGAGGGCAGGGACTGTCTTTAGTTTTTCTTTGTATCCTCAACATTCAATACAGGGCTTAGCAAAAAGTGAGCACTAAATCAATTCCGGCTGACTGATGAAAGTATCAATCAGATAATGATTTCTTATTTTCTTCTGGAAACTCATGAAGACAACTTGATAAATCATGGAATGCTATGCTTTGTTAGCAAAAGAATTACTGAGACCAGTAAAAATGCCATTTGGTTTTTTTTGTTTGTTTGTTTTTTTAAAGAAGTACATTGCAAGAGAAACAGTATCTGGCTTTTCCTAAAGAGGTGAACTCACATGGAAGTGTATTGGAGTGACCTGAAATGTTAAGATTTTCTCATAAGATAGACATATTCCATGCCCATTGATTGTTTTCCTGAATGACAATGACTTACCTTGTGTCCTTGAGGCCCCGGCAACCCAGGTGCACCAGGATGTCCCTGGCAAAAAGAACACAGGAAGGAACAAAGTTATGAACAAACAACCAATGAATAAGTATTTCTTGGATATCTGAGATGTGTCTAGTCCTGTGCTAGGTGCTGCAGGAGATAAAAAGGAAGGTATGGTTCAGTTTCTTAAAAACCTCTGAATGCAATTGGTGAATTAAGACAAAAGCATAGGAAATAATTTAGAAATATATTCCTCTAAAATGACCTCCCATTTTACAGTATATAAATCTTGAATGTACATAGTTATTTGTATGCTGTCTTCCTCATTAAAATGTGAGCTCCTTGAGGGCAGTGTATGTATGTGTATATATAAATATGTAAACACACACGTATATGTACACACATACATGTATGAATGTATGTATGTATACACACATGTATGTGGGTATATATGTATCTGTGTGTGTGTGTATATATGCATGTGTATATGTGCATAGGTATACACAGACACACACATGCAGTCTCCCCAAGTATAGTGCTTGGAAACATTAAGTACTTAATACATGCTTGTTGACTTGACATATTGGTCTAAATCTCTCATGCCCCAACATCTTTTAATTATATAAACAGTGTAGGGCAGACAAAGAAGCATGAAAATTTGGAGAATGGAATTTGATGGGTTCATCTAATTGAGACAGACTCCCAAGAAGAGATCAGCCTTCAACTGAATCCTGAAGGATCAATAAGATTTAGAGATTCTGAGGGAGGCAGTATTTGTGTCTTTGGTTGACATAGAGGTACTGGGCTGGAATGAGACTGAGCAAAAATGAAAGAGGAAGTCAGATCAGTGAATTATTATGAGCTAGAGAGACCCTTGAGCATAAGGACACAGAGTCATACATAACTAAGTGTCCATGTTCTGGTCTTTTTGAAGGTAAATCCACATTTTGTTTTTATTCATGCAGATGTTCATTTCCATATTTTAAATGAACTAATAAGAAAGAACTGTAGAAAACAGAAAAAAGGTCAAGTTCTTAGTGCCCAGACCACACTATTGGCAGATACAACAGACTGTAGAGGCACCAGTGAATGGGACAATTTGCAAATTTTGAAACACAGAGCTGGAAAACTTGGTGACACCCAGTGCCAGAGCTCAAGTCCATTCCTAGAGTTGATAGACTCACCCTGCTTTCATTTCTTGACTCTGATTCCTATTTCCTATTCCTTAGATTCCCCTGATTACATACCATGATCTGACCCCCTACCACTGCTTCCATATCTTGCTTTCCTTGTTCTAATTCCTGGGCATGATTTTTGTTCTTCATTATGGGACACATAAGTAGTATTCTTGTCTTATAATCTATTCTCTATTTCCCCACACCTCACCCTAAGCCAGCAGTTCTCAACCTGTGGGTCACAACCCCTTTGGGAGTCGAACTACCCTTCACTTTACTCAACGAAGAAGCTCTCAGAAAGGCATTGCCACTCCCATCACTACTCACTATCCCTCTCTGTCCTCCCCACTCCCCTGTCAACTTGATCAGCCAATGAGCCATCCTGTGGTGGTGTAGTTGTTTTTATGTTGTTATTGGTCCATGATATCTAGCCCTTAGGACCTTCCCTTCTCCTGAAACAAAGTCAATCACTCTTCTACCTTTTTGTAATGTTACTTTTTATTGAGGTATCCTTGTAAATGATGTGCCAGAACTTGATGCTAGCTATCTTTGTCATTACACTGATGTGGGCTTTTTGTAGGAAATTTCTGATCACTTATTTCAATGGAAGTGTTCTTTCATCCACCTACTTACCTCCCCCCACCCCCAAGAAACAAAACATAACACAACCTTATTGATAACCAACCTTGTAAGGTTGAATGTGATTATATAACTCAATCATGTGCACCAAACATCCAATTACAAGACTGGGGAATTGCTTCCAGCAAATCCTTATCATGATCATTTCACATGGCTCCCTGTGACACAGAAGCCACGTGAAATCCCACTTACTGGCTCTCCTTCCTTCATTTTCCCAGGTAGCCCAGGTTCTCCAGGAGGACCAGGGTCACCTCTGGGACCAAGTGGTCCTGTTTTTCCTTCTTCACCAGGTTCCCCCTGCAGGTAGCAAAAACATAGGTTCAGGTTTGAGATAACCTTCAAAATAAATATGCAATTACATGCCATCAAAATACTGGTTTGTAGGCTTAATTAGAGAAACTCAGAATCTTAGTTTTGTAAGGGACCTCAGAAATAACCAATTCAGCCACTACATAAAAAATAAATCCACTTTATAATATATTGGAGGAAAGGTCAACCAATACCTGTTGGAAGACATCCTCCCACAATGACCATTTTTTTAAAGTTTGACTCTGGCTTTTATATCAAGGACATCATGTTACCTGAGAACAGTGAGTTATAGAATCAAATGGAGTGTAGATCCAGTCAAGTAGATCTAACATTAACCTTGTGCCTCCTCAACAAGTGACCACCCAACCTCGGCTTGAACACTGTCAATAACAGAGCACACCTTCTCCCAAGACAATCAGTTTCAAAAAGGATCGTCCCTAATTGTAAGTGAATTCTTTATATGGGATTAAAATCTACTTCTTAATATCTTATTTTAAACCTGATTTTTATAGCCACACAGAAAGAGAATAATTCCACTACTGACATTCAAAAATGTAAAGATCACTATAGTGTTTTCCTTTTTCTACCCTAAACAGCC
This sequence comes from Pseudochirops cupreus, assembly GCA_028627135.1. NCBI lineage: Eukaryota > Metazoa > Chordata > Mammalia > Diprotodontia > Pseudocheiridae > Pseudochirops > Pseudochirops cupreus. The sequence goes on along the minus strand of JAQQSU010005798.1, from coordinate 7,631 downwards.
TCATTTGCTCCAAATGGCATAATAGGTACTTTCACATGAACTCTGGTTCCTGATCACACTCTAGTTTGCTATAATGTCCCTCTGAAAAATGGTGGCCAGAAGTCAACATGCAGGACGTGGTCTGAACAGAAAAGAGCAGGATATCACCTCATATTTTCTTACACTTTGCTTCCTTTAATGGAGCCTAAAGTTTCACCAATTTTTATTGTTTATTTTTGTCCTGGACCTTTAGACTCATGTCACACCTTAGACTCATATCCAATTTTGACCAGTAGACTTTAGATCTTTGGCACATTGACTATCATTAAACAAGGTGAGATCTCTCCCTTCGTGTACCTATATAATTAATTTTTTGAACCTAAATAAAGATTTTCTATCATTGATGCTAAATTACACTGCATTGGCAAAGAGAGAATTTTTTATTATTCTCCTCAAAAATCTTTTTTTATTTAAATAAGAAACAAATATTTTTTACCAGGCAGGGAGTGAACTTTTGAAAACAGAAAGAATTCAGAGAAACCGTCCATGGATACAAATAGAAATCATCCCTTAGCAACACAAAGGTCAAAAAATAAAACTCCCAAGAACTATTCCTGCTACTGTCTTCAGCTGTGTCTATGCTCCCATATTATATGTGAAATTATTGATTTTGTATCCAGAGATCACATTAACAATTGCTTTTTGTTCACTTGTATAAAACTCTGCTTAGTTCTAAAAATGATTCTCCCGTTGTGGAATTCCAAAGCACTTTGCACTAATCATTCATCCAACAAACACTTAGTGCCTACTATATGCAAGGGTCTGTGGTAGGCTGGAACTGTGGGGAAAGAACATAATCTGGTCCCTGCCTTAAAGAGATTAAAATCGAATGCATTTCTATTCTAATTAGTATTATATTTATGTATACTTAAGTACCTAAGGTACTAGGCATAAAGTTCAGCAACTAGTCAGTCTTTAGTAATTGTTGTACTTAAGTCAGTTGAATTTGTGCACATATTTTCTCCTGCCTGCTAGATGGTAAGTTTCTTAAGGGTAAAGACAATGAATAATTTATCTTGCTAAGCACTGAACAAGTCACTGAACATTTTAAAAGTACATTCATTTGGGGGAATCATGAAGGGAACATCTCCTGAGAATCTGAATTTAACTTTGAAAGATGAGTGAGATTTCAAATCTGTGATGGGACAGTTGATAAGTTGGTTAGCTTTAATGAATGGATTTTTTTTTCCTTTTTCTTTGAAAATCTTTGTTATGAGCAATGATTCACAGGGTAATGGAAAAAGGGAGGGATATATTTAGAAATCAGTATGATATAAACACAAATGCTATCAATAAAAATAGATCATTTAAAAATAAATAAATAAAATATGATGGAGAGGTTAGACCAGGCTAAGCAAAGAGCACAGGAAAGATGATGTAACGCAAACTTAGAGAAGAATGAGTCACAGAATTTGGCTGCAGTCTAGAGTACATTCAAGGGAGTGATGAGAGAAAATATAGACTGGTAGTTTGTGCCATGTTATAAAGGCGACTAAACTTTGAGGTTAATAGGAATGCATATAGAATTCTCTTTACTGCAATTATCTTCAATCTCACTCTCATACCTTTGAAATGACATATTTGTAAAGGTGTACTGTTGCCTTTGCAAAAGATCCTCCAAGTCCTTGAATTCTATGATTGAGAGTTTAAAGCATACTTTGATGTGCCAATTAATGAGAGTTTCTTGGAATGTTAGCATTGGAAAAGGTCTTAGGACTTAAAATGTTAGAACAATGAACATAAAATGTTAGACCCAAGAGGGACATTAGACATTATGTCTTCTAACCCCCCAATTTTAGAGAAAAAAACACTGAGGTTTGTAGCAAGGAAGTGACTTGCTCAAGATCAAATAAATAGCTCACTACTTCTTACCTTTTCTCCTCTCTCTCCAGTTTTTCCTGGTGGACCCATGACTCCAGGTATGCCCTGAAGGAAAAAAAAGATTGTTATAAAAATGCATTTTAAAAATATTCAGTACTACTGCTTATACATGGCAACCAAAAACAGATTACAAAAATTCTTTCTAGCCTATCAGTATGCCCTGAAGCCTCTGTCAATCTCATCTTATTAGAGTTGCAAAAACACTGAAAACTTATGCCAAAGTCAGTAACCAAGTGGAGGAACTGATACTCACAAATGTCATCAACAAAGAGTATAATATCTCCTTTCAAAATGTTATCACCTAATACATTTATTGTCTTAATACTAATTCTAGTTGGTTAGAGCACTCTCATCTTTTCTTATATTGCAGGTCTTTCTAAGGATAACACATTCTTTTTTACTTTCAACATCAAAATAGTATTTGCTGGCATTTCCCCCCTTTGTATCTTTCTCTAGAGCCACAGATTCTGATGAGAAATGTGCATATAGGTAACTCACTGTGTGATTCTTTTCAGCAGATATCACTTCTCATCTTAGCATCCTCACTTAGAAACTGGGGCTTATGTTGCATGAAAGTCTTAAGCATCAAGTGAGTTAAGAGATAAGAAAATACTTAGGAAAAGACAGACATGCTTTGGAAGATATAATAATTTATAGGCTGTATCAACTGTTGGTTAGCTTCACCAACAGAAAATTACAAAACCTTATAGTAAAGGAATTCCATTATAAGAAGTAAATTGTTCTGATTCCTTCCATACAAGATCATATTGAATTAAATAATTCAAGAAAACCAGTGGACCAGTCAAGAAGATTTGGGTGCCAATATTGATTCTGATGCTAAATAGCTAAGGGAATAGATAAGTCATCTAAACTTCTTTTGCTTACAGTTTTTCTTATCAGCAGAATAGGGATAACGTACTTGCACTAAGATATCTCATAAGAGTCATACCATTTCTTCCTAAAGGTGTGATTTCATAGACATCAGAAACTTCTAGTAAAGATATTCCAGCTACCAATGAAAATCAGTAAGTTCTCTGCAATTTATAGTCTGAGAAGCGATGGGTATAAGAAAGAGAGGAATCATAGTATAAAATCATTATGGGGAAAGGTAGGTTGGGGTGGAGGCAGGAGAGGAAAGAAAGGAATCAGAAATAAGTTTGGAGATGAATAGGCACTCTTCTGGAAAGCCTGGGTTGGATGGAATGTCACAGTAAAGATTTGGGGGACATCTTGCCAATGTTACCTCCCCAAATGGATAAAGCACTTTGTCATTGCTTCCACCTAGAACTTAAGAGTCAGGCTTCCTCACTGATGACCCCCGTGTCTGTTTTTACTAGTTTACAACAGTCAGAGGGAAACTATCCTTGCCATCTGGGAGCTCATGTAAAATACTACTCATGAACTCCTAGTCAGAAAGGCACTAGCCACATCCTGATTTGTAGATTGAGGGGTCTTTGAAGGCTGAGGTTGTCCTGACCAGACATCCAGAAGAGGTCCTAAGTCTCAGGTCAGCCACATGTAAAGCACTTTTTAAAACTTAAGAGAGAGAAGGACTGGACTTTTGATCTGACCAGTACAGAGGATTCCCAGGTTAAAAAAAATGTTCTCTACCAAAATAGATCAACACTTTCTCTACAACTTAGTCTTAGAGAGTTGCCTAGAAGAGCAATCTGGGTCTTCTTGACTTCAAGGTAGGCTCTCAAAATATTATATGTCAATTAATACTGCATAATGGCAAAGTTTGCTTCATGGTGAAGAAGACCTCAATTCAAGTAAAAAATGTGACATATATTGACTGGGTGACTGAGAACTCTCTTACCTTTCCATGCCCCAGATAACTACTGAAAAATAATATTTTTTAAGTCCTAAACACTGAATAAATCTGAGTAACTATTATAAGTAATAATAAAATCCTCTAATCCAGAGCTAGAAGTCACTTAAAAATCTTCTTATTAGAGTTCCCTCAATTCACAGGGAAGAAATAGAGGCCCTGAAATAGGTCACAAAGGTAGTAAGCGGCAGAGTCAGATTTAAGCTCAGATCTTCTGAGCTGATGTCCAGTGCTTTAACTATGGGACCACAAAGGGAGTGAAACCCAAACTCAATCTAAGTTTTCTGACTCCAAGGCTTCTATTCTTTCTTCAAGAAGTGACCAAAGAAAAGAAGAGAAGGAGGTGTTGACTGAGCAGGGCTGGAAAAAAGCAGTGTTTTGAAACTGCGGGACTTAAGACAACAGCGCAAAAGCAACATTGGCTCAGGGGCTAAGTGATTAGAAAGGGTGAAGACTGAAGAATGACTGGATTGATTCAGACTAGAATTTTTCCCTGAAGGAGCTGAGGTTTTCAGCAAGGCCCTAGAGGAGAACTTTTATAGTAGTCAGAGAAGGGTAAAATATTCAAGTTGTTTCCATAATGATTTTATTATGTTAACTCTTCAATGTGAATTCCAACTCATTAAAGTTTATCTTAATGGGCTTCAAGCAGAGGAAAAAATGCCACCTTAATAAAGCAATTCTAGGTGATTAAAGCTGAAAAAGCCTTTAGAGACCAGTCTAAGTCTGCATGAGTCTGTGGAAAAGAACAGAAGAGGTAAAGATTGAATGTCAGAGGTTTGGATACTTTGTACTGGAAATGATTTAATTAAAGTTTTCATCCTTTCCCTCTTCCAACCTATTCCAACAGGTTTAAAAGTTGGGTAATTGCAGGTTTCCTTGCCTGAAAGTTTCCTTTATACTGAGAGAATTTTGAAATTCCAAAGAAAAAGATTTTTAAAAGTACAAGTCAAGAAAAGAGAATACATTCTTCCTACGAAATTATGGGATATTTTAAAATATAGAGAAATTACCTTAAAGGTTATCTAGGGCAAATTTCAACCTGATACAGGGATCCACTTAATAAACCAGAATAATTAATCCAAACTGTAGTGCTCCTGATTGTAGAATCACCAATATCATCACCACCACTGCTACCAATACTTCCACCATCACCACTAATGGGAAGTAGCATGGCATGTAGGAAAGGACATAGGTTCTTGAGTGCATGGACCTGAGTTCCAACACTGCCTTTTACAATTACCTGTGTGACCTTGGGAAAGTTATCTAACTTTCCTGGGCTTCAGTTTCCTTATCTCCAAAATGAAGGGACTGTCCTAGATGGCACCTCGTTTCTCTTCTAGCTTTAGTTCTATGACCCTGTTAAAAAGTGATTGAAATTTCTGACTCTCAGGCCTATGTTTTTTCTACTACACCAACTAGAGCTGAATTACAGAAAAGCTCTCATCTCTTACAGGACTAAGTAATCAATCAGGGCAAATAACTCCTCACTGCTGGAGCTAAGTGGAGGATGGGTGACTTCTTTTCTAAAATCACACTCTAAGGGTTCATCATACTTTGGAGGTGGCTTTGGGTTTATAAATGCTATACTATAACACAAGGTCTACTAGGTCATACCAAACTGGAAAGGTTTAGGGTTTAATGATGGATTGCATGTCTGTCATCCACTGACCAATCTAGCTCAGCGTGGAAAGACTCGTGACTAGAGGTTTGGGAATCAGGAGTAGGATTTCATGATATTTTTTTTTTTTTTTGCCAATATAACTCTTGAAGATGAGCTACTAAGACTGGTAAAGGTCACGATCTTCAGTGTCAGGGGAGGGAGAACCAATAAGTTGAAGGATATATGTGCGAATAATGAATGTGTAAACTACTTGCCATTGGAATAGACTGTCACAATTTTCAAAGCATTTCAGATACATTCTCATAACATGAGAGGCATGTAAGGGCAACTATTTTTCTCGCCATTTTAGAGATAAGAATACTATCTGCAAATCTAGAGAGATTAAGTGACCAATAATGCTATAGAACTAAGCACTGGCAAGGCTGGGATTTGCCCAAATCTATTAGCATTTTTTCCATTAAGCTATAGTGTCTTCTACTTAGAGACTTCGTTCACCATTGTTTTAGAGGGGTGACTTAGAAGGAGGACATCATGACTTTAGAGATTTTTCTACAAGTAAATGGTCATTATTTTGGTGGGGGTGGGGGAGATATCCAGACCTGTGGTTTCATTAGTACGGGGAATGAATGACTTGCCCAGGACTACACTGTCAACATGTGTCAAAGCCTGGACTTAAACCCAGATCTTCTCAATTCTAAAGTCTGCTTTCTGTCCACTCTGTAACACTGTCTCTCTCTATGCAGTCATAATTAATCCAAATAAAGACATATTTATTGAGTTCCTCCTCTGGGTACTGTGCTCCTTTGGCTCACCATTATGATATTCTTGGCCTCTGAACCCATTCAGAATAGTTCACAGCTGTTCTTCAAATAATATTGCTGTTACTGTATACAACATTCTCTTGGTTCTGCTCATTTCACTCGTCTTTATTTCATGAAAGTCTTTCCCGCAAAAACCAACCAACTGATCACTTCTTATAGCACAGTAGTATTCCATCTCAATTATATACCACAACTTGTTTAGTCATTCTTCAATTGATGGGCATCTACTCAATTTCCAGTTCTTTGATACCACAAAGAGAGCTGTTACAAATATTTTAGAACGTATAAGTTCTTTTCCTTTTCCCCGATCACTTTGGGAAACAGAGATAATAGTGGTAAGGGACAATTAAACTTGTAATCAATTTCCCCTCTCCCAGCTTTGGCTACATACCACATTTCCTGGGAGACCACGGGCACCAGGGGGACCTATTGGTCCAGGAGCTCCCTGTTGAAACAAAAACAGAAGACATTCAGATATATCCAACTAACTCAAATTTGGTGTTTCAGTTTTAGAGAAATTTTCTACTCAGAATAACATACCACACTCTGCCAAGTAAAGGTATTTCCATCATATCTAATTCATGCTTCTGCTCTCCATTGGTCCCAACTCTAAAAATAATTATTACTGTGATGATTTTTAGGAGATAGCCAATAAAGTCAACCACAAAAGTCCCAACTCTTTCCTCATAATCCAGTTATAAAAGACCTAGTCTGCCATACTGAGGCACAGGCACTTTATAGGAATAGACCAGTCTGGTTAGCCTGGATGGATCAGGCCAGCAAAAACAATTTAGAGTGACCAAATTTGAGCCTGTCTCCATGTAGCCATATAAGGGATTCATGTACCCAGAAGCAGACATGTCCCTTAGGACTGATGTTTTGTTGGTTTGGTACTACTAGTGCAGTAGTAAGTATCAGAACCAGCACAAGACACCTTTCCTATGCCAATTCCAAAGAGCCTGCCCCACTCTCAGTGATGGCCTGACCTTGCTAAACAAGTGGCTTCCTGCTGGTAGTGCTACTGAGAATCTGAGTCAAAGGGTGACCAGGGTATGCATCACAGCAGTCAGGGAGAAGGACACAAGGAAGGGATACTAAGGAATGCAATGATCAAAAACTTTTACCAATGCTAGGGCAATGCATATGTTTCCTTCTTTCGTTCCATCTTTCTCTCCTTCCTTCCTTCCCTCCCTCCCTCCTTCCTTCCTTTCCTCCTTCCTTCCTTCCTTCCTTCCCTCCCTCCTTCCTTCCTTCCTTCCTTTCCTCCTTCCTTCCTTCTTTCCTTCCCTCCCTCCCTGCTTCCTTCCTTCCTTCCCTCCTTCCTTCCTTCCTTCCTTCCCTCCCTTCCTCCTTCCCTCCCTCTTTCCTTCTTTCCTTCCTTCCTTCCTTCCTTTCCTCCTTCCTTCCTTCTTTCCTTCCTTCCCTCCCTCCCTGC
>JAQQSU010005797.1:0-13699 GCA_028627135.1 Pseudochirops cupreus | reverse complement strand
GAAAAAAGTAGTAACAAAATCCATCTGGAAGAACAAAAGGACCAGAATATCAAGGGAATTAATGAAAAGAAATGCTAGGGAAGGTAGCCTAGCCATACCAGATTTTAATCTGTATTATCAAGCAGCGGTCATCAAAACTACTTGGTACTGGCTGAGGAATAAAGTAGTGGATGGGTGGAATAGAGTAGATACATTAGACACAGCAGTCAATGACTAATCTACTGTTTGATAAACCCAAAGACCCTAGCTTCTGGGATAAGAACTCACTATTTGACAAAAACTGCTGGGAAAACTGGAAAATAGTATGGCAGAAAGTGGGCACAAACCAAAATCTTACACCATATGCCAAAATAAAGTCTAAATGGGTGCATGATCTAGGTGTAAAGGCTGATACTATAAGCAACGTGGGAGAGCAAAGAATAGTCTACCTGTCAGATTTATGGAGAAAAGAAGATTTTATAAGCAAACAAGAGTTAGAGAGCATTATGAAATGCAAAATAGATAATTTTGGTTACATTAAATTGAAAAGTTTCTGTACAAATAAAACTGATGTAACCAAGATTAGGAGGGAAGTGGAAAAATGGGAAAGAATTTTTACAACCAATGTTTCTGATAAAGGCCTCATTTCTAAAATATGCAGAGAACTGAGTCAAATCGATAAGAATACAAGTCATCTCACAACTGATAAATGGTCAAAGGATATGAACAGGCAGTTTCAGAGGAAGAAATTAAAGATACCTGTAAGCATATGAAAAAATGTTCTAAATCACTATTGATTAGAGAAATGCAAATCAAAACAACTCTGAGATACCACATCTCACCAGTTGGATTGGCTAAGATGACAAAACAGGAAAATGATAAATGCTGGAGAGGATGTGGAAAAATTAGAATAGTAATGCATTGTTGGTGGAGTTATGAACTGATCCAACTATTCTGGAGAGCAATCTGGAACTATGCCCAAAGGGCTATAAAAATATGCATACCCTTTGACCCAGCAATACTGTTGAGGTTTAAAGTTTAGGGGTCCTTGAGACCCCAAAATACCAACACACCAGGTCCTGCCAAATGAATTCAACTCAAGTCTTCTCTCAGTTCAAGAAAAGCAAAGTTTATTAGAGATTTGATTCAATGGGTAGACTCTTAAGGAGTCTAAGTATATGTGACTCTTACATTGGACAAGTGGGCCAGAATAATCTGACAGAGACTGAGTGTGCAATACATTGAATTCTTGGCCACCTCAGAGAGGAAAGATAGAGCTTACATACAGAAAGATTGTGGGAGGGTTCTATGAGTGGTCTTGAGGAGGAGTCAAATGAGATCACACTCCAATAATGAGATTAAGGGTGGGAAATAGCTGAAGACTACCTGGAGACAACAGACAATGGAAGGCTAGGCTAGTTTAAGGGTAACAGACTGGGTAGAGATATTTTGATAGGATCAAGGGTGGGAAGTAGATGGATAATGGAAGGTTAGGCTAGTAAAAGTAAGAGATTTCGGGCCTAGCTATAATGAAAGGCTTATGGCTTCAGGGAAATGCCTCATCAAAAGGGAAGATTCAATCAGAGTTCAAGGGGTTTCCCAGAGCCTGTACCCTATCAATACCACTTCTAGGCCTATATCTCAAAGTGATCATATAAGCAGGAGGAGGACCCAGATGTACAAAAATATTTATAACATCTCTTTTTGTGGTGGCAAAGAATTAGAAATCAAAGGGATGCCCATCAGTTGGGGAATGGCTGAACAAGTTGTGGTATATGAATGTAATGGAATACTATTGTGCTATAAGAAATCAGAGGCTGCTAGGTGGTGCAGCGAGGTGCAGTGAATAGAGCACTGGCCCTGGAGTCAGGAGAACCTAAGTTCAAATACGGCCTCAGACACTTAACACTTATTAGCCGTGTGACCTTGGGCAAGTCATTTAAACCCAATTGCCCTGCCTTCCCCCCTCCAAAAAAAAAAAAAACCAACCAAGAAAGAAATGAGGAGCAGACAGACTTCATAATAACCTGGAGAGACTTATATAAGCTGATTCTGAGTGAGAAGAGCAGAACCAGGAGAACTCTGTACACAGTTACAGACACATCATATGTGTGACAACCAACTTTGATAAACTGGGCTCCTCTCAGCAATACAAGGTTAGGAGACAACTACAAAAGACTCCTTATGGAAAGGGATAGCCACATTCAGGGAAATAACTACAGAGTCTGAATGCATAATCAAGCAAACCACTTGCTCTGTCTCTCGTGTTTTGTTTTGTTTTGTTTCTTCTCTCTCGTTGTTCACTCCATTGGTTATAATCCTTCTTCACAAGTTGACTAATGTTTAATGTGAAGGTGTTTGTAGCACCTATATTTGATTGCATGCCGCCATGGGGGGGAGGGAGGAAGAGAGGAAGGGGAGAAAATTTGGAACTCAAGGGATTATGGAACTGAATGTTGTAAACTAAATGTAAATAAATAAATTTTTAAAAAAAGAAAAACACAAAATTGTCCAGAAACAAATTTACCAATCTACCCACAGAGAGTATGCCTATTACAATCTACCCATAGGAGATGTATATTTACAAAAATAAACACTTTCCTACGTTAGTGCTAAATTAGATTCTTAATGTCGATTGGCTTAAAATTTCACATTAATCAGACCTACAAGTTGAAAATCATCCCACATGTTTCCAAACTTATGTACACCACCACCACTACCATAATGAAACAAAAACATTTGCACGCTACCTTGAATAGGTCGTCACTCATTACCATGAGCTGCTGTGGCCCCTGGCACTATTTACCCGGTGGCTGGACCTCTGGCGATCATCCTCTAACCCCACTTGGATAGACAGATTTTCAGGACACAAGCATACAGTCTAACATCAAGTCAGGAATGAAAGCTTGGTAGTCTCAATTGAAGTCTCACCTTCTTCGAGACATCTCCCCCAATCCTCCTTCAAAATTGCCCCCAATTTATAGCTGTATTTCGTTTGTTTGTATTTGTTTGCATGCTGGTTCCTTCATTAGACTGTGAGTTCCTTGAGAACCAGGACTGGCTGTTGCTTTTTCCCTTGATCTTCGTCCCAAGAGCTTAGCACAGTGCCTAGCATACAGCAAGCAATTTAAAACTTCTAGTTGACTGACTAGGGCAGCTAGCTGGCGCCATAGTGCGTAGAATGCTGGTCCTGAAGGCAGGATAACTCATCTTCCCGTGTTCAAATCTGACCCCAGACTCTTATTAGCTATGTGACCCATTGCATACCTTTCTGATATGACCCAAATCTAAGCTTTGAGGGATTCTCCCTGAGACTCAGTGAGGGGAGGGAGAGGTGGGAAGGGGGTGTAAAGAACCAGAGACAATGTGAAAGAGCCTACGTGACACTACTCTTAGAGGTCAGGCTCACTCAAGATTGAATCTAGCCTGGGGGAGAGAGAACCAGAACTAGGGGCCCCTTAGTAGGGGAGGGAAAGTGTAAGAGCTCCAGCCTCCCTGGGTCCAACAGCAATTCTTATGCTGTTATATACGTATTAGTATATGGGGGGAAATATGTGTGTGTGTGTGTATGTGTGTGTATGAGATATGTATTATGAGATATTGGATGGGGAAGGCAACTGAGGAAGAGGGTATGTATTAGAAAAGGCTCATTAGGACTAGCACTTGAAATGAACTTTGAAGGAAGTGATGTATTCTAAGAAGTACAAGCAATGATGTGCTAGTAAATGTTTAACAACCAGCTCTCCCAAAAACATGCAGGAAACAGTTTAACTTTGATCTGCCATATTAACATTTTTCTCCATTACTTTTTTGATCACAGACAATCAACAATACAACAAATCAAGTTCTGGTTTATAGCAGTTGCTAATTTTTGAAGTATAAAAGATCACTCAGAAAATTTAACAAGTGGCTCTAGCAGAGCACATTCAAGCTGACTCCAGCACACCTCAGGATGGAAGTGAAGGAGTACATTTTTGCTCTTCTGTTTGGATCCCTGGCTTGGAGGGCAGGTCCATTGGCTCCAGGGCCTCTATTTAAGGATGGCACTCAACACAATTTTTCTCCACATTTCCCACCAACTATATGACTTCAGAACTTCTTAGGTACTCTGCATCATGCTTCTCAGTGGGTACCTTCCTACACCTCACAACCCCCTGCTTTTCAATTTCCTTTTGTGTATTGTCTTACCCCACTATATCATAAGCTCCTGAAGAGCAGAGATTGTCTTTCTAGTACCTGGCACCTAGTAGGTGCTTAATAAATATTAATTGACTTGAATTGAGATGACTTGTACAAAGTCACAGAAATTTAAGAAGTGTCATGTATGAAAAACAGCAAAAAAGCCATTTTGGCTGAACTGTATAGTGAGTGAAGAGAAACAATGCATAAACTCATTCTTAAATCATATTGCTATTTGCCTAAACCACATTGTTGCCCAATTAGAATTTTTTTTGCTGCCTTTTCCAAGTCTATTTGTCTTCCAACACTTGTAAAAATGAACTCAAACATTTTTGGGAAGTCCGCATTCTTTAATTTTTTTTAAAAAACTGCTTAGTCATAAAGGTTAATGCCTGATTGTTATTTGAATTATTCTTTAAAAAGCTAATTAGGGGCACCAGTTTTCTCAATCATCAGTATCTCTCAAGTCCTTACTAATTTGACTGTTTCTTTGGGGCTATTGATTAATTGCTGATTATAGTTTTCAAAATCTGACTTAATAGAACATTTTATTCCTATCCTGATACTCTGTGGCTAAGTTGATGTACACTTAGGTTAGCATCAAAGAAAAAATGTTAATGCTAATACTGTACTTTGCATTTAGATCTGTAAGTCAGTCATTCAATAGACATTTATTAAACACCTATATATGCCAAGTATTATGCTAAGCCAGAAAGTTTTACTTAACATAACATTTTATATCACAACCATTTCTAGCTTGAAGAGAGTGATGCTCAAACTGGCATAGTCACCTACGCCCTCTGACCTGATTCTCTGCCCCAAGATTTCCGGTGACATTTACAGAAATCTTGAACAAGGAAAAGCTATCTTAAAATATAGACTGAGTCAACCTTCCAGGATTGAATAGTCATTGTCCTACTTCTCCCAGACAATTTCCCTCATTCCCAGAATTAAACAATGGAACAACCTCCCTTTCATTGATACCTTAATCGAATTTTCTTTATAAAGGTGGGTCTAACTCCTATCTCTTTTGGCAGTTTGGTAGAGAGGAGATAATAACCCAAAAAGATTAGAGTTATTCTTTGTTAAAAAGTCTTTTTGCCCTCAACCTCTCACCCACCTTTCCAAGGTACTTTTCCCAAGAGTCTGGAAAGGGCTTGAGAGAAAAATATTATTTCTTATGTCAACCTTCTAAAAAGTTTGGTTAAAGGAGACAAACAAATAGATACAGTTCATATTTATTCCTTATTTCCTTAAGCTAGAGAAACTTGTACGAGGAGTACAGGAGCTGAGTCCTGACGATGAAGAGATGAAGCATAATTGATTTTAGAAACATCTCAGTTCAGGGTGACCATGTCATACAAATTTATGATTTCCATTTGTTTCCATCTACATGTGAAAAGAAGTTTCTTGGTTGTAAATGCAAATCGACAGCAAACGGAGCAGGGTTCATTTAATTTTATGGTCTCAAGATGTCTGTTTTTCTCTCAAGATAAGGGAAATCCCATCTCCAGCCTTATCTGATCTCTGAAGTTGCCAACACAGGAAAAGGCATTTTTAAGTCAAGAGAAAGCAGTTTGTTTGATTAATTCAGACTTTGGTCAAAATACGATATTTAATGATTATCATTTAATATTACTAGAGAAACTGAAAAGTTGTTCTTTCATTTTGTTTCAAAAGAAGCCTTCATACCAGTTAATGGTTTACCTTAACCTACCTCTCTTACTTCTCCACAATGTCACAGGAAGCTCCTTATTGGTAAACCTAATCATCTTGCAAGATCCCACCAGCCCTGGTACTTTACCTCATCACTCCTCTCTGGAGTGGAGCCTTGAACTCCAAAATCCTTCATTCTGGAAATTCTCTTACTTCTTCTCCACCTCCCTCCTTTTTAGCATTCTTTTGTGTCTTGTCTTCCACCATTAATCAATCAATAAACATTTACTAAGGCCTACTATGTGCCAGGCATTGTGCTAATTAGATTTCAAGTTTCTTGAGAGCAGGGATTTTTAGTACCATTCCTGGTAGATAATATTAGCTGACTGACTTTCTCCATCTATTGTACTCTATGGTTAATGAGTTCCCCTTCATTCTTGAACTCTTTTTCTTACACCCTTCCCAGCTCCGGGAATAACTGTAACCTGACTTTTCTCTGGCACCACATCTCTTACCCTACAATAATAATGATGATGATAATTGACATTTATATAATGTTTGGCATTTGATGTACAAGACATTTTACATACATTTTCTTTTTGATCCTCACAACAACTCTATTAGGTAAGTACTAGAGATGTTACTTTTCCCCTTTTTCAGATGAGGAAACTGAGGCTCAGAGGGATTAATTGGCTTGCCCACAGTCACATAGCTAGTAAGTATCAGAGATAGGATCCAGATCTCTCCTGACTCCAAGTACAGTGTATTTTATATTATATCACACTGCCTTGATGCTATTTCCATTTCTTTCACCTCTCTGTGACTTAAGAAGGTCAGGGAGAGAACCATACTCCTTGGTCTCAACTACCATTTCCAGTTCCTAATTAAAGTTTTGCTTTTGTGGTTCAGTCATTTCAATCATGTCTGACTCTTTGTGGACCCATTTAGAGTTTTCTTGGCAAAGATTCTGGTATGGTTTGTCATTTCCTTCTCCAGCTCATTTTACAGATGAGGAAATTGAGGCAAACAGGGTTCAGTGACTTGTCCAGGATCACATGGCTAGTAAGTGTCTGAGGATGGATTTGAATTCAGGAAGATGAGTCTTCCTGACTTCAGACCCAACAATCTATCTAGTACACCAGTTCAAATTATATCAGTACCTGAATCCTTGTTGCTATCATCTGCTAATCTCTAGGTTACTGTATGTAATGGGAATGGGAATTTGAAGATCTTCCCTGCCCCTTAACAGACCTAGGGGGGAGTTTGAAGACCTCCCCTGCTTTGTAAGTAAACTCTGCCCCCTAATAGGCTGAATGTAATCACATGGAGCCTGTGGTGGGAGGAATTTGCTGAAGTGAAGAAGAGCCCACAGGAAGCTGGTAGTCAGAGCTAGCCAGATGGCGGGGGAGAGAGAAGGACCTCAGGCAAGGAGTCAGGCTTGTGAGCAGATATTGATCTTTTATTGGTTTGTGGGAAAGCTGAAGGATGCTGTAGCTCTCAGTGTTATTATGGCTTCTGAATATCTTTGGTACTATGATGGAATTGGCTTACTATTTTGGGATTGAGTTTTCTGGTGTCTAAATAAATGCTTCAGTTCTATCTTCTGTCTGGAGAGTTTGGTATATTTTGCAATTGAGTGTCATGCGATACTTACAGTCACAGTCTTTATCGTGATCGTGGGCACTGTAAATATTGCACTGGCAGTACACTGTACCACCTTCTTCAATGGTTTCAGTGTTCAGTACAATCTTCCTCTTCATACCAACCCTGGCTTACATCCTTGATGAGTTTGATATTTATAGTAATAACCCTGTCCTAGTCCCTTCCCTCAAGGAGTTTACATTCTCTAATGGAGAAAGGCAACATGTAAAAAGAAGCTGAAAAGCATGGGAACTTGGGGACAAGGTACCTACTCAAGGGCATGAGCAGAGTCAGAAACACGACCAAGAAGAGAATGCTCCCCAAAATGGAAGCTCTAGAAGGATATCACCAATGGGAGAAGGAGGCTGGTATGGCAGAAGGATATTACAGAGTTAGAAGGCCCAAGCACTAAAGGAAGTTCCAGGGTGAGAATGCAGCTAAGTCACAGTGACCAAGTTCAGAGAGTCAGAAGCACAGCTGGGAGAGGAATGAAACATGGCCAGGGTCAGTTCCCATAATGAAGGCCCAGGTGGAAATTAGCCTTGAAAGAAAGGGATCAGCATGGCAGAAGGATGTACCAGAGTGAAGAGGCCCCAACCATCAAGGGAAATCACATCTTAGACCTCATTGTCATTCCAAACCATCTCACCTTTAATATTCTAATATCTGAAATTCCCCCTTCTTATTAGAATCTGCTATTAGTCATCTTCCACTACCTCATTCCTCCTCAATCAGTTCTTTGTCCTTTTCACAACCACTACTCCCCAGAGCTCTCCTCATCCTCTTAGTCCATCATGCTTATCCTGGCTTTACTTTGCCTTTAAAGTCTTAACTTTATAGGATGCTATTTTGATAAATGTCTTCTATCCTGAAATATCTTGCACTTTTGTCCTTTCTCTGTCTTCTCCCAGATAATCCTTATCCCTAGGTTACTCTACCATGTGCCTTCTTCACTCCTGCTCCCAGGCTACCAAGTAGTGATGGAAGAAGTCATGAAATAGTGATGAATTTTATATATTTGTGCCTTTATAAATTTGTGCCATCTAATTTCAACTGGGCCCTCAAAGATGCACAGAAATTCTTTGGTTCATCTCTGATTAACTATCACATTGCCCACTTCAGCTGTGCCAAACCTTTTCCTCTCTACTTAAGATCCCAGTTACAACTCTCCATGCATTCTGAGTAGTAAATGACCTCATCTTCTGCTTTATTGGGAAAATTGAGATTATCCTCTACATCTAAAAATATCTGTTTCCTTATCCAACCTTTCTAGCCCTTTGCCCCAGACAGAAGATGATGTGATCTTTCTCTTTACCAAGGTTAATTGCTGTGTCTTGTGCTCTTTATCCCATCCCACCACATTTTTTCCTCCATTTCCTCTATTTCCTCCATGACTTTCCTCTATTAATAACTCCCTCTGGTCTCAATGTTATCAAGAAAGATGAACTAGAGTGATGACTAACTTTGATAGTCTAGACTCCTCTCAGCAATACAAGGTTAGAAGACAACTACGAAAGAGTCATGATGGAAAGGGATTTCTACATCCATTGCTTTCTCTCATTTGTGTTTTGTTTTATGCCTTCTTTCTCATTGTTCAGCCTGTTGGTTATAATTCTTTACAACATGACTAACGTTCGATATGAAGGTATTTGTAGAACCTATATCTAATTACATGCCTCTATGGGGGGGGGGGAGAGGAGAGGAGAAGGAGGGGAAGAAAAGTTGAAACTTAAGAGATTGTGGAACTTAACATTGTAAACTAAAAGTAAATGCATAATTAAAAAAAAGAAAGATGAACTAAAGATCTTAACCTACGAGAACAGATTTTAGTTCATACATGTTACTGAGATGCAATGTGATGACAACCATGAGTGGAATATCAGTCTGGAAGGATCTGCTCAAATGGTTCTATGATCTCATGAATTTGGATTTTCTCTTCTTGTGAAACTCTTGCCCATGTCCTTCCATAAGTTCACAACAATGGGTCCACTCAGTGTGATAGAAAGTTTTTTTTTCCCTTTCTAGGGTTCCAATTGGGGAATGGTTGAATAAATTGCAGTGTATAAATTATGAAGGAGTAGTACTTTGCTGAAAGAAATGGTGAAAGGAATTGTTTCAGAGAAACCTGGGAAGACTTGTCTGAACTGATGCAGAATGAAGGGAACAGAACCAAGAGAAGAATTTATGCAATAACAACAATAGTGCAAAGCAACTTTGAAAGACTTAGAAACTCTGATCAAAGCAATGACCAGCTAGTGTTCCAGAGGTCCCCTGATGAAACTTCTGAAACTCTTTTTGGTTTTGTTTTGTTTTTTTTTGTTTGGGGCTGGGTTGTTTTTTTTTTGTTTTGCTTTGTTTTTGCATACAGCCAATGTGGGAATTTGTTTGCTTGATCATACATATTTGTAACAGGGGTTTTGTTTTTCTTTCTTTCTCAATTGGGGGAGGAGATAAAAAGGCAGATTTTTGCTGATTGATAAAAAGCAAATTTAAAAACAAAACAAATGCTTCTTCCCCTTCTTATAACATTACAAGGACACAAGTGCATCATTTGAGTCATATAGTTGTCGTCCCTTGCTCTTGCCCTTGGCAAGCTCAGGGATTCTTCCCCTCTTCATCTCTTCTTGTCATCTGTTTCCTTGACTATCCTTTAGTCTTGTTCTTCTTTGAAGTTCCTCAGGGTTTATATGTTGCAGCCTGCACATACACACACACACATACACACACACACCCATGCATGCAGACATGCATTCATACACGTATATACCCATTATGAGAGTCCCTTCTTTCTAAGTGATATTCATTTTTAATTTTTCAGAAATAATAGCAAGCATTTATACAATGCATACTATGTGCCAGGAACTGTGCTAAGCACTTCACAAATAGGAAAGTAGGCGCTATTATTATCCTCAGTTGTGAAAACTAAGGCAAATAAAAGTTAAATGACTTGACCAAAGTCACACAGATAAAAAGTTCTGAAGAGAAATTTGAACTCAGGTCTTCCTGACTCCCAGCCCAGTGCTCTATCCATTATGGCACTTAGCTGTCTGTTACATTGTTTTATATTTAAGACATTGTTACATTCTATATCTTGGTGCCACACTGATTAACTCTTGTTATTGAAAAGATGAGCCACTGTCTTGGGGAAAGTTTGGGAATGCTTAGAGCTTGGTCAACCATTGAAGACAACAAGGTCACCATCTGCCTCCTGGATTATTGCCAGTCATCTTGATTTTTGTCTTGACATTGAACTTCCCAGAACCTGGAAGAGAGAACGAGGATAATGACCCTGTTCAACTCTACCTCACTTAAATCTAATTCATGCACAAGCCAAGATATCACCCTGTAATGCCATTGGTCCTCTTCAGAAATTAAGGACAAAGAACAGCTGGACCTGAATTCTGACCATCATGGAGGAGAGCGGGTAGTGCTGATGTCAATGTGTACACAATAGTACTTTGTCAAAATCGTATACCACAACTTGTTCAGTCATTCCCCAATTAATGAGCATCCCCTCAATTTCCAATTCTTTGCCACTACAAAAAAAGCTGTTATAAATATTTTTGTACATATAGGTCCTTTTCCTTTTCCTTTGATCTCTTTTGGGGCACAGGCTTAGTAGTGGTATTGCTGGGTCAAAGGGTATTTGTGCCTCTTTTACCAAGTTGTTCATTATCTTTTCATAATTTTTTTGCATTACCCTCTAACACTCTTATCTCTTTCTTTAATGCTTCCAGAAATTGTTGCTGGCCTTGGATCCAATTAGCATTTTTCAGCATTTTTCTTTCAGGCTTTGCTTGTAGCTATTTTCACATTGTTTTCTTCTTCTAAGTTTATGTCTTAGTCTTCCCTGACACTGTAGTAGTTTTTTACAGTCAAGTTCATTGTTTCTTTTTTTTATTTGCTAACTTTTCTAGCCAATTTCTTCACTTTGAACTTTATGTTAAAGTTGGGCTCTACTCTCCTGGGGGTGGGGAGGCACTGTGCCAAGCTTTACGATTTTTAGTGCTGCTGTTTTCAGAGGTATTTCTGGGGGTTTGCAAGTTTTTGGTGCTTCCAAGGTGGTGTTAACCTGGGAAAAGTGTGGTTACTGGTCTCCTGGACTGTCTTCTGATTTGTACCCATGAAGGGCCTCTGCTCTCCTACAACCAGAAGTGCTAGTGCTCCTTTTGGCCCCTGGAACTGTTACCAGGGCATCTGCTCCCTTGTGATTGATTGAGAACACTCATCTTTATTCTGGAACTGCAACTCAGAACTGCTTATGGGCAATGTACTTGTCAATCAGCACCTGCTGCAACCAGTGCCAGCAAAGGATCCCTTGTCACCTTTTTCTAGCCAGTTGTCTGACTTCCTTACCATCTCTGAGCTGAGAGCTCTTGAAGCTGCTACTTCTGCTGTTGTCCTTGACCACCTCTAAGGCCCACCCCCAGGGCAGATCTTAATGGGAAAGATATTTCTTATTCATAAGTCTCCAAAGTATGTTCCCCTTCCAGGGCAGTTTAAATCACAGAATGTCATTGAGTCTGGAGAAAATAGTATATAAGCCTGTGGGAGAGAAGGATTTCACAAAACAATGCCCAGTCACCTGCCTCTTGGCTTTCATTGGCCCTACTGCAGAACCTTAACTGATAATCTAATCATCTGCCTCCCAATGAAGCCTCTTCCTGGAAAACAAAGCGGCAAATGGAGAAAAAAAAATGGCAAAGCACTCCAGTATCTTTGCCAAGAAAACCCCATGGACAGCATTGTTTTGCTGTGGTCCACAGGGTCATGAGGAGTCAGACACATCTGAACAACTCGATGGCAGCGAGGCCTTCTCTGGCACCTCCCCAAATAGTCTAAGACTCTCTCCACCTCCTAGCTCCCCGTGCCTTTTCCAGGGCAAACCCCACACATACAGCCTCCTGACCAGTCTTTCATACTCCCTCCTGCTCCTGCCTATTGAAAGGAAGGTCTTCTAGTACACAACAGCAGCACCCGCCATGAGGTTGGACCTCTCAAGGAGGAAATGCTTCTCTCAACAGTCCTTTCTCCATACTCTACCTCAATCCATTCTTCAGTGGTTGGCCTACTCCCATTCCCTTATAATCTACTCATTCCCAACTCCTCGATCCCTTACTCCTTCTGGGATAATGGGACGGGGAAGTTAGTTTTAGAGGAAAATAATGCTAGTTCATTAAAAAATTATTAATAATAAATGTAATAATTACTATTTTAAGTGATTACAAAATATAATTAGTAATACATTAGATAATAAATTTAAATAAATGCATGGATTGAATCTTTGCCCCAGAAAACCAATAAGAACACTTCTTCCTTTCATTAGTAAGACATTACACTGGAAGAAGAATGCATCATATACTGTCAGATGCTATCATTGTATCAGCTACTTTTGCTTAAATGTTTTTTTGTTTGTTACAAGGGAGTATTTACTTGTAAAGGAGGGAGTGTTAAAGGAAATTACCTTGGTGCAAAAGCAATGCAACAACAACATTGCTTTTAAATAACAAAATAATTTTTAAAAGAAAGTCTTAGCACCTTAACTTCTCTTACTTTTTTAAAATTTTATTATTTTTTTTCATTGACTTGTTTATTTACTTTTAGTTTACGAGATTCGGTTCCACAATCACCTGAGTTTCAAATTTTCTCCCCTCCTTCTTCCTCCCCCCCCCCCCATGGTGGCGTGCAATCAGGTATAGGATCTGCAAATACTTTCACATTGTACAATAGTCTGGTTGTATAGAAGGGTTGTAACCAATGGAGTGAACACTGGGAAAAAAGAAACAAAACCAAACATGAAAAAGAACGATAGCATGTAGACTGCTTCAGTTTCCATTTAAACTCTAGTCTTTCTAGATCTTTCTCCGAATGAAGATATCTCCTTCCATCCTGAGACTTGTAGAGTTGTCTTATAGCTGCGCATTGCTGAGAAGAGTCCAGTTTATCAAGGTTGGTCTCTTACTTTTTTCTAAACAATTGGCTATCTGACATCATCCAATTGAAACTGCTCTCTCCTGAGTTACCAGTGATTTCTTAATTACCAAATCTCATGACCTTTTCTCAATTCTTATCCTTCTTGACCTTTCTGCAGCACTTGATGCTATGGATCACCTTCTCCTGAATAATCTTTCCTTCCTAGATTTTCATGATTGTTTCTGACCACTCCTCAGATTCCTATGATGTTTCTTTATCCAGGTTGTATGGGATGAGTGAAAACTTCTCAATTTGGGTAGTTAACTTTTCA
>JAQQSU010005796.1:0-13700 GCA_028627135.1 Pseudochirops cupreus | reverse complement strand
AGTTCATGCCTTCTCAACAATGGGACAGGGTTTGCCCCTTCCACACTTAGCACTTAGTAGTAAGTGCTAAGTATCCTGCTAAACAGATTACTATTACACCCAGTTATATGCAAAAAACAATTTTTAACATTCATTTTTTAAAAATCTGAATTCCACAGTCTCTGCCTTCCTCCTGTCCCACCCCACCCTCCATTGAGAAGGCAAACAAGTCAAGATAGCTTATACATGTGTAGTCATGCAAAACACTTCCGTAATAGTCATTCTGCAAGAGAAAACACAGAAAAATTTTTATCTTTTATCACCTGGGGAATGTCTCTTATATTTATAAACTTGACTCAGTTCTCTGTTTGAGAAATGAGGCCTTTATCAGAGAAATTTGCTTCAAAATTTTTTTTCCACATGTACTATTGCTAACTATATTTCCCTCCATCCTATTCCTCCTCTGTTTATTCTATTCTCTCTCCTTTCACCCTATCCCTGTCTCAAAAATATTTTGCTTCTATTTCCTTCCCTAATCTGTCTTCCCTTCTATTACAGCACCCCTGTCCCTTCCCTCCTGTATTCCTATAGAGTAAGACAGATTCATTATCCAACTGACTGTGTATATTATTCCCTCTTTGAGTTGATTCTAAAGAGAGTAAGGGTCACCCACAACCTCTCACCTCTCCCATCTTCCCCTCCATTATAAAAGCTTTTTCTTTCCTCTTTTATGTGAGATAATTAACCTATTCTACCTCTGCCTTCTTTCTTCCACAACATTTCTCCATCACCCCTTAATTTATTTTTTTAGATATCATCTCTTCATATTCAACTCATACCTGTGACCTCTATCTATAAATACTCCTTCTAACTGCCCTAATAATGAGACATGTCTTATGAGTTATAAGTATCATCTTACCAAGTAGGAACGTAAACAGTTTAAACTTATTACATCCCTATTATTTCCCTTTCCTGTTTACCTTTTCATGTTTCTCTTGAGTCTTCTATTTGAAAGTCAAATGTTCTATTCAGCTCTGGTCTTTTCTCAGAATACTTGAAATTCCTCCATTTCATTTAATGTCTATTCCGCACCCCCTTCCCCCCCCCCCCCAGATTATATTCAGTTTTGTTGGGTAGGTGATTCTTGGTTGTAATCCTAGTTCTTTTGCCCTCCAGAATATCATATTCCAAGCTCTCCCATTCTTTAATACGGAAGCCATTAAATCCTGTGTTATCCTGACTGCAGCTCCACCACACTTGAATTGCTTTTTTCTGGTGGCTTATGATATTTTCTCCTTGACCTGAGAACTCTGGAATTTGGTTATGATATTCCTAGTAGTTTTCATTTGGGGATTTCTTTCAGAAGGTGATCAGTATATTCTTTCAATTTCTATTTTACCCTCTGGTTCTAGAATTTCAGGGCAGTTTTCCTTGATAATTTCTTGAGAGATGATGTCTGGGCTCTTTTTCTTTTTTGAAGATGACTTTCAGACAACAGATCTTCTCCAGATCTGTTTTCTAGGTGAGTTGTTTTTTCCAATGAGATAGTTCACATTGTCTTCTATTTTTTTCATTCTTGTGGTTTTATTTTATTGTTTTTTATTTCTCATAAAGTCATTAGCTTCCATTTACCCATTTTAATTTCTAACGAATTATTTTCTTTATTTAGTTTTTGGACTTCCTTTTCCATTTGAACAATTCTGATTTTTAAGGCACTCTTCTCACTGGATTTTTGGATCTCTTTGACCAGTTGACCTAGTCTGTTTTTTAAGGCGTTATCTTTTTCGGTACTTTTTTTGGTTTGCTTTACCAAGCTGTTGACTCATTTTTCATTATTTTCTTGGCATCCCTCTCATTTCTTTTTATTTTTTTATTTTTTCATTTTAGATTCAAGGGTCAGAACACAAATACAGAATAGAGAAAAGGAACAAAAACATTATCATAAACTTAAATACAAAAAAAAGAAGTATGTTGTCTATATAGCAGAACATAAAAAAGGATTCAAAATATGTAACAATAAATTTTCATTTCAAGAAAGTCTTTATGATAAATAATACATGTTGTGTTGAAAATTGTCCATCTTTGCTTCCTTCTACGTTTTCTTTTATTCTCTACTGTGCACTTTTCTATTTTGTTCTTTTTTTCCTTCCCCCCCCCCAAAGGCTACAATAAAGTTTAAATGCTTTTCTATAGCTATATATACATATACATACAATATACATATATATATATATATATACATTTATAGACATATAGTTTCCCAAACATACTCTACATCTGATCTTTGTTTTTATGTTTGTGCATATCTCTTGTTTCCTATCTCTCCTGCCTCCTCTACTTTACTTTTACCCACTACCTTGCCCTCCTATTATCTGCCTACTCCCCCTCCAAAAATCCCTATCTTCTCATTCCCATAAGTCTAAACACCCTTCTATATCTCCCTTTTACCTTTTCCCTTGTCTGCCCCTCTAAAGATCCCTCCCTTGTCCTCTTCCCACTCCCTAGGCTCATATCATTTATTTCTTCTGAATTTAGAAGACTTTTACACTCTTCTAAATGTGTATCTGTATTGTTTCCTCTTAAACCAATTCCCAATGAATGTATGTTACCAGAACTACCAGCCCTCTTCCACCATCTAATTCTTCTCTATCAATTCTTTCTCTTGTACTTCATTTATATAAAATAATTACTCTTTTTTAGCTGTTCCTAAATGGTTTTACTTTTAAAATTCATATCATACTCAGTTTTACCCCAATCTTTCTCATGAGCTACCCAATTATTAATAAGAATCTTAGACAGACATTTTGCATTTTACATATTTAAAAGGCAAAGAGGCTGTCCTTGTGAATCCCTTATAATCAGTCTTTGTTATGTACCTTCTATTTCTCTTGGTTCTTGTAGATCAAATCTTCTATTAAGTTCAGGATTTTTTTTTTTACCAAGTCTTGAAAGTCTGAGAGTTTATCAAAAGTCCACTTTTTTAATCCAGGATAATATTAACTTTTCAGAGTATGATATTTTCAGGTGAAGTTCCAGTTCTTTTGCTCTTCAATATGCTGTGTTCTAAGACCTACAGTCCTATGGTGTCTCCACTGCTAGATCTTGTGTAATATAATTGTGGCACCATCATATTTAAATTATTTTAATCTTGATGCTTTTAATATTTTATCCTTTAGCTGGGGGTTTCAGAATTTAACTATGATATTCCCATGAGTTTTCCTCATAGGACCTCTTAAGTGGTGATTGCTGAATTTTTTTCTTTTTCTACTTTCCCTCCTTGTTCTAATGCTTCAGGAAAATTTTCTTTAATTATTTCTTGTATTATTGTATCAAGATGCTTTTTTTAATCATAACTTTCAGTTAGTCTGATTATTTTTATATTTTTTCTTCTTGATCTATTCTGCAAATCTGTTGTTTTTCTTATAAGATATTTTACTTTCTCTTCTACTTTTTCATTATTCATATTTTTAAAATTATTTCTTGATCTCTTATAGTTTCACTGGCATCATTTTGCCCAATTTTAATTTTCAAGGAGTCATTTTCTTCCTTAAGATTCTGGATCTCCCATTCTAATTGGTTGACTTTCCTTTCATACACTTCTTATTTTTCTTGGATTATTCTTATTTTCTTTTTTAAATTTTTCCTCCATCTGTCATTTGATTTTTAAAGTCTTAAGATTTTCTATGAATTCTTTCTGGGCAGGTGACCATTTGACATTACTCTTTGGGGATTTCTTTACTTCAATATCCTCCTGTGAAGATGAACTCCAGTCATCTCTATTCCTATAACAGCTTTCTATGGTTAGATTCTTTCTTCTTTGCCTGTGCATTTTTTGCGGTAATAACTTAATTTTTGTAATTACCTCTAGCCCTGGGCTACGGAAAATTTTGGGGGGCTTTTTGGGGGGGAAATGGGGGTTTCCTTTACTAAGTTGTTGACTTGTTTTTCATGATATTCTTGAATCACTCTCATTTCTCTTCCCAATTTTTCTACTTTTCTTACTTGATTTTCAATTCATATTTTTTTTGGAGGCTTTGGATGTAGGAGCTCTGATTTTGTTGTCTTCTTCTGATTGTGTGTTTTGATCTTCCTTCTCACCATAGTAACTTTCTATAGTCAAAATTTTTTTCCCATTGCTTGCTCATTTTCCAAGCCTATTACTTGAACTTTTAATCTTTGTTAAGGTAGGGTTCTGCTTTCCAGGGTAGAAGACAAATTGGCTCAAGCTTCAGGTGTTTTATGCAGCGGTTTTCAGAGATACTTCTAGGGACCTGTAAGTTTTCATTTCTTCTGAAATGGTATGATCTAAGGAGAGGTGTTTACTACTCTCCTGGCCTGTGCTCTGGTCCTTTGAGTGACCACAAGCACTGTTTTCTGTCCTTGAACAGTGAAGAAGGTACCTTCCTCCATTGTGGCTGCAAGCTCTGGTACGCTAGTGCTCCTCCTCACCCTGGGACTGCCACCCAGGACTGTGACCAGGATCCAAGTATGAGCAAAGTAACAGAGTCCTGCCCCAGTGCTAGCAAAAAGAACTCTGCAATCTCCTTCTGACCAATTGTTCACCACCCTCCCCTCCACGACCCCTTACCATCTGAGGACTGAGAGCTCCAAAAGTAGGTGCTGCTGCCACTGCTAATAAGTCACTCTCAAGGCCTGTTCCTGGTTTGCTGGGGCTGGGACACTGCTGGCAGGGCCTTTGCTGTACTGCTCTCTATTCTCACCCAGGTGTGACAGATCTTTCCTTCTGACCTTCTAAGTTGTCTTTGGCATCTGTTGGCTGAGAGGTCTGGAAACCACCACTGCTGCCAGTGTTTCAGTTGCCCTGAGGTCTGCTCTGGATTTGTTGGGGCAGGGTCTGTGCTGGCACTGCCTGCACTGGATTCTGCTCCTCTTTTATGCTGGTGCAAAAGACCTTTTCTGCTGACCTTCCAAGCTGTCTTGGGCTGGAAATTTGTTTGACTCCATCTTTTTGGGGTTCTGCTGTTCTAGAATCTGTTTAGAGTCATTTTAAAAGGTATTTGGAAAGGTTTGGGGGAGTTCTCAGGCAAGTCCCTGCTTTTACTCTGCCATCTTGGCTCTGCCTGGGGAATTTTTTTTCTAATCCTCAACTGGCAACAATCTTGCCCCTCATAATTGATAACATAGCAGTTAAAAAATTTCTTGAATTTACTAGTTATGTAATATTATTTATTATATATGTTGGTGTCATAGAACTACTAAGATTGTTAGCTCAGGTTCTCAAGACATAAGTCTCCCGCACACATTATTTTATACACAACGGTACTTCATAAATGATTGCTGATTAGTTGAAAGTGACAGTCACTGTGATAATATCAGTATAACATATTTTGGAGCAGTTATTCTCCTGATGACTCAAACACCAGGTATGTAGTAAGGATTTACTATGTGCCAGGACTGTTCTAGTCTCTGATCTACAAAAGTACCCAGAAGGAGTCTGCAATTATGAGTCAAGTATTACAAAAGACATTGTAACATATGCCCATTTACACATAATGAAAAAATAAAGCACTAAATTATACATTATAGACAAGTGGAAATCAGGAGAATGTATAGTGAGGTGCTTGTTGGATGGAAGATACATTAAGTCCAAAAGAAGTTAGAGAAGAGAGGGCTAGGACTGTGCTGGAGTCATTAGGGAGTATGCCACTGTGAAGTAGGACTTGAACTGCACTATGAAAGATAGGAAAAATATAGAGAGGTCGAGGAAGTTAAGGAAAGTAACATATGTGTTTGTGAGATTTTTGTAAAATGTGTCACATTTTCTATGGACTTTTAAATTTAATGTTTCACTGCCCTTTTTAAATTCATCTCTAGAAACAAGTGGGTGGTTTCCTAAAACTTTTCCTATTAAGTTCTAATTTTCCCCAATCTTTAGAAATCTAATTTTTCCCCAATCTAATTTAAGAAATATTCATTAAGCATTATTACATTCTGGGTATACAAAGAAGAGATATCAGTATTTCCTGTCCTTAAGGAATTTACCTTTTATTAAGGGGATAAAATTAAGTAAGTCAATAGCACTTGTTATGCATCTACTCTGTGCTAAGCACTGGACTAAAGCGCTAGGTGACCTGAAGCAAGGTGAAATAAAACCAAAAATACAAAACTCCACCAGGGTCCGCTCTCAAGGAGCTTACTGTCTAAAGAGGGAGACAGACAACACAAAACAAGATGTATACAGGATAAACTGGAGATAAGCAACAGAGAGACTAATCAAAAGAGGTATACAAATAACTACAACATTAGAATGGGCTAAATACACTAGAAAATGTCAAATGGAGAAAAAATGAGACTGAAAAGGGGTAACTCTTCTAACTGAGGAAAGGAAGCAGCGAAGTTTTCATGAGGAAGTGGTATGAGTTGAATCTTGAGAATTTTTAAGAGATGGAACTTGTGAGTGATTGGAGAGAGGAGGAGAAATTTCAGATATAGGTAATGGAAAATATATGGCAGTAGGAGTGGGTGGGCCAAACAAGCCAGGTGAGTACAGTTTCTCTGGAACCCTGAGTGAAAGGCAGCAGTGTGAAATAAGGCTGAAAAGCTAGGTGGAAATTTGATTATCAGGTGCCTTACTTGCTAACATAATGAGTTTTTAAATTTTATTCTGTAGTTGATAGGGAATCCCTGAAAGTCTCTGAGAAGGAAGATAACAGATTAGAAATATTTGGCAATGGTTTGAAGGATACTAGAGAGAAGCTAGACTAGAGTAGGAAGATCATTTAGTTAGAATGCTATAGTTTATAGTTAAAGGAATCAAAGTCTGAATTAGGGTAATAGCAGGGGAGGAAAAGAGGGGATGGATGTGTCAGATGGACTCATAAGGACTTTGTTGTCTGGAACTGGAGAAACTGTAAGTTAAAAGAGCCTAAATTAGAATGTTTTATATAATAAATTATTATCTTTACCTCCCCCCACTCCTAATTCCTCAATATATGTTTCCTTAGAATGGTACATATATACCCATAATATTTGACTACATGTCACTGTTATTCACACTTGTGAAATCTTACTTCAATTTAATTTTAAACTCACTTTAAAGTTTCTGTTGACATTTGCAGGTTATAATTCTTCTCAGTTTCAGGTAGCTTTGAGAATTCCACAAGACAGGGGTGTTGCCTTTTGTTGTCATCTCGGATCTATATGACACCATCAAAAAATAACAATTTGAGCTAATATGAAAGTCAATTACTCCTTGGCAAAAGTTTAAAAAAAATAGAAAGGGTAAAATACATATCACAAATCCTGAGGGAGGTTATTTGGTGATAGGTAGGTTATTTGGTGATACTCTCTCTAGTCATCTTTGACTCTTTTCTGTCCCTCATCACACAGATGAAATCAGTTGTCATGTTCTACTGATTGTGCCTTCACAAAATCTCTTACAGCTGTCCCCTTCTATCAATTCATTTTTCAACCCACTGTTGCAGGCCTATATCACCTCTTATCTACTGTAATAGTCTCACTGGTCTTTGCAATTCATCCTCTACATAATTGCCAAAGTAATATGCCTAAGACAAAGATCTGATCCCAACTAAAAAATCCTTATTTAATTCTAGGATAAAATACAAACTCTTTGGCCTATATTTAAGGTTCTTCATAAACTGGCTGAAACTTACCTTTCCAGACTTATTTTACATTATTCTTCCTTAGATACATTACATTCCACCCCAAATGGAGTACCCTGAACTTTATGTGTTAGCTTTTACATTGGTGTATTTTCTAGTTTTCCTTCAAAGAATTCTTTCCAGTCTCAATTCAGGCACTACATTCTTTGTGAAGGGCTTTCTAATTGCCTCAGGTGAAAGTGTTTTTTTTTGTCAAATTTTGCAATAATACTTCAGTGGATTTCTGAGGGTAGGGGAGGAGGAACTTCCAATCTATTCTACCATATATTAAACATGCATAGCCCCCAGACTATAAGGGAAGGGGCTTGTGTCATTTTATATGCTTGAATCCACAGTGTCTTTCACAAGCAGGTACTTTATATTTGTGGAATTGAAGAATAAATGGTCAGGAGCTTATCAGTAGATTGTGCTCCAAATGTTCATCTTTAAGTTGCTCATTTGGAATTCAGGATAAACTTTGTTTTCCCACAGAAACTGACTCTCAGGCCAGCTAAAGAAATCTTACTTTGAAGGAGCTCTATGGCAGTGATGGTAGTCCAACTGGACCTGGTGTTAAGTAGAACCAGGTTCAAATTCCCCCTCTAAGACTTGCTGTCCAAGGAAAAATTGCTGAACCTCCCTGAGCTTCAGGTTTCTTATTTGTACAATAGGTAAAATAACCCTACAGTAGATAAATCATTTGATATACCACATAAATTGTGGTGAGGATCAAATGATTGCATATATAAAGCATTTTATAAACCTTAAAATGTTGTATAAATGGTAATTTTTATTATTTAACCTATAATATGCCTAAAATGTATTCTACCAAATTCTACTCTGATGCCTCACCATAACATGGTAATAATATTCTCAATGCTCTGCCAGTGGAGCATAAGCACTGAAAGGTCTTATAAAACTAGAAACATCATGAGCACAGAAATAATGGGCTATGTCTGTCAACCAATGACCAGCCTAGTGTAATGGCAAGCAAAGGACTACTTGGCACCTTGTTTTAGTTATTCAAGTACTTAGCACCTTGTTTCAGTGCTTCAATTGCCTTTGACTTCTGCCTGTGACTTGAAGGTGGGAGGAACTTGCTGAAGCAACAGGAAGGGTGGAACAGGAAGGAGAACCACCATAAACCAGCATATAAAAACCGGAACAGAATAGAACTGAGAAGGAAAACATTTGTGGTGTCCAGCACTCTGTATGTCTGCTCTATGTTGATTTGTGTTACTTTGTCAGAGAGAAGCCTTCTGTGTTGTTTGCATTACTTTGTCAGATAGAAGGCTTTATCTATTGATTGTGTTACTTTGTCAGATAGAAGCATTTTTTCTGCTGAATTGTGTTACTCTCTCAGACAGATGCACCCTGTCTATTGGCTTGTGTTGATTTCATAGGCAGGAAGTGAATTGAGGTGATAGTGCTTGCAATGTGGGTGAATGTTCTTATATTTCTGCAAAGCTTGATGTGTGTAGATACTGTTGTGGCTCTGTCAAGTTTTCTCTTCCCAGAAACAGAGACTTCAAAGGGCCTGAGGTGGACTGGTCACCATGAGTTTCAAACTGGAACAGGAGCTGGGACCTGCCTGCCTGTGAATCTAAGTGACGGTTGGGTGAATTCAGACAAGAGCTGGGAGCATAGAAGAGGAACAATGGAATTTGGGAGCCAGCCTCCAGCCAAGACAAAAGGACCTTTTCTTGGGTACTTAGTGTTGGCTGACAAGATCATGATTTACTGTGACCTAGGGGAGGGAGAACTTTATACTTTGTACTCCTTAAGGATGACTAAGTTAAGGATCATCAGAAGCTAGTCTCCAATATAGGAGAAAGAGGATTTTCTGAGTGATAAGATTAAGACAATGTGACCTAGGGGTGGGAAGCCTTTATATTTTGTATCCTGAATGATATCTTTTGTTTGAAACTATGTGGCCACTTTAGTGATAAGTTGTTATGTTATATCATTGTGAATGCTGTACTTTGGTTTTCTGTGATTGTTTTGCTTTAGTTTACTGCTGAATAAATAGAGAATTCATTAGACTATGTGATCAGAAATCTAAACCTGTTCACAGTAACAGTTCTCTGGATAGTTGCTTATACTTGGCTTTACAGCTAGTAAAGTATGGAGAGGCTCATTAACAAAAAGTAGCCTCTGGTCATTTTTTTGTTTGTTTGGTCATGAGTAAATGTAAGATCACATACTTGGATGCAGGGGGAGAAGATGGAGTAAAGGCAGGGACTTGCTTGAGCTCTCCCCTTCAAAGAAGATTAAAATAACCCTCAAAATTAATTCTAAAGCAACAGACTCAACTAATGGATGGTGTGAAACAATTTTCTAGTCTAAGACACCTTGGAGGGTTGGTAGGAAAAGACTGTCTCACTGGGGTGAGAATAGAACACAGTGACTGTAGGGCTCCAGCAAGCCAGCAGTAGGCCTTGGAGGTGACTGAATCAGTGCAAGCTTCCAGAGCTCTCTGCCAACAGAAAGTAAGAAGGCCAGATAACCTGTCAAAAGGAGATTACAAGGGACCCTTTTCTGTCCCTGGGAGTATTGCCCATAGATCTGTGTCAAAGTCCCAGGGTAAAGGGACTTCACTAGAAGAACACAGTTCCAGATAGAAAAGAGTGCTTGTGGTTGGTCACAGATAATGGCACAGACCAAGAGAGCAGTGATTACACCTCTCCTTGGATCATACCACTTTGGAAGAACCAAAAACTTATAGACCCCCAGAGCTAAATCTAAAAACAGCATCACAAAAAACCTCAACCTTGGGACAATGCCAACTAGAAGCCAATATACAGTTAAAAGTCAAGAAATAGGCTGGAAAAAGGAACAAACACAAAAGGAACCTGACCAATGAAAGTTACTATGTTGACAGAGAAAATCAAAACACAAACTCAGAAGAAGACAACAAAATCAAAGCAGCTATATGCAAAAGCCTCAAAGAAAAATGTGAATTGGTCTCAGGTTCAAAGAGCTGGAAGAGCTCAAAAAGGATTTAAAAAATCAAATAAGGAAGGTGGAGCCAAGATGGCAGAGTGAAAGCAGGAACTTGTCTGAACTCCTCAGTGAATTCTGTCAGTAACCTGTAAGAAGTGAATCTGAAAGGATATGAGTGTGACAGTATCTATCAAGAGATAGAACATGGCAGATTCCCAGTCTAGGAAAGTGCCCACGTAGGACTAGGCAAAGGGAGCATGCAGTACACAGGGGCTGCACCAGCACAGACCAGAGACAAGACCACAGCAGAGTGGGAGTGAACACCAGCCAGCAGATTCACCCACAGAAGGGGCAATTCACAGACCTCTCACTGTGGGACAGAGGATCTGTTGGAGCTGGATAAGAGAAAGCACAGGGCCTATGGCAGTGACAGTGATAGCAGCTTCTTCTGGGGCTATCAGCCGACAGCCTGGATGTTTAAAAATCACCCACCTGAACTTCTGGGACCCAAGATGGCAGAGTAAGCCCTGGCTGCTCTAATCCCTCTCCCTGACCCTGAAAACACAGAGATTATTGCCCCAGTGTAAAATCCTAAAATAGTGGAAGCAACGGCAGACTTGGGAGTCCTAGAGGAAGGATGCAACTGAGGCTGTGCCAAGCCTGAAGTGAAGCACAGGAAGCATCTCAACAAACCCCGTCTCAGCTGACCATTCAATATCCTGGAGGCCAGGTTTGCCTTAGCATAATCAAGGAAATCTGCAGACACCAGTGCCACAGGCCACCAGCTGCTGAGCCTGGCTGCATTGTAGCCCAATAGCACAGAAACAGAACCCTGAAACGGTAAGACTACCCCTCCCCCAAACTTTACTCTGAGTTTAGGATTCTAACATGAAAAGACACAAAAAGTCATTATAGTAAAAGGAAAGGAGGGAGTGGAGCACTGCATGAAATTTACTCTCAATAGTTTGAGTTCAAGGAGGGAATAATATACTCCAGTAAGTATAAAAATCAATTGTGCCCTATAGGCAGTAGGAGGGGAAAGGTATAAAAAAGGGGAGTAGTAAGGAAGGAAGAAGTAGTAAGGGGGAAGGGTAGGTAAAGGGAGGAGTTGCATAGGGAGGAAATACTGAGGGAGGTGGTGGTCAAAAGCAAAATTCTTAAGGAGAGGAAGGGAGAAGGAATAAGGAAGCATAAAACAGGGGAGGGAATAGGATGGAAGAAAAGAAACAGATAGTAATCATAACTGTGAATGTGAATGGGATGAACTCTCCCATAAAACGGAGGTGGATAGCAGAATGGATTGAAAACCATAATCCTAAAATATGCTGTCTACAAGAAACACATTTGCAACAGGGGGATGCACATAGGGTAAAGGTAAAAGGCTGGAATAGAATATATTATGCTTCAGCTAAAGTAAAAAAAGCAGGGGTAGCAATCCATATCTCAGATAAAGCAAAAGCAAAAATAAATCTAATTAAATGAGATAAGGAAGGAAACTATATCCTGCTAAACAACACCATAGAGAATGAAACAATATCATTACTAAACATATAGCACCAAGAGGTATAGCATCCAAACACATAGAAGAGAAATTAAGGGAATTAGAGGAAGAAATAGATAACAAATCTATACAAGTGTGGGACCTCAAACTCTGAACTTGATAAATCTAACCTCAAAATAAACAAGAAAGAAGTTAAGGAGGCAAAAAGAATTTCAGAGAGGGTAGATATGATAGACCTCTGGAGAAAACTGAATGGGGATAAAAAGGAATATATCTATGTCTCAGAGGTACATGGCACATACGCAAAAATTGACCATGTAGGAGGGCATAAAAACCTCACAATTCAGTGCAGAAAGGCAAAAATATTAAATGCATCATTCTCAGATAATGATGCAATAAAAATTATATATAATAAAGGGCCATAGAAAGATAGACTAAAAACTAACTGGAAACTAAATAATTTAATCCTAAAGAATGAGTGGGTCAAACAAGAAATTATAGAAACAATCAGTAACTACATTCAAGAATGACAATAATGAGACAACATACCAAAACTTATGGAATGCAGCAAAGGCAGTTCTTAGGGGAAGTTTTTATCTCTGAATGCATACATGAATAAAATAGAGAAAACAGAGGTCAATAAAATGGGTATGCAACTGAAAAAGCTAGAAAAAGAACAAACTGAAAATCCCCAATTAAATACTAAATTAGCAATAATGAAAACCAAAGGAGAGATTAATAAAATTGAAATTAAGGAAACTATTAAATTAATAAATAAAACTAAGAACTAGTTTTATGAAAAAAAAAACAATAAAATGGATAGACCTTTAGTCAACATAATTAACAAAGTAAAGAAGAAAACCAAATTACGGGTATCAAAAATAAAAAAGGGTGAATGTACCTCCAATGAAGAGGAAATTAAAAACAATAATTAGGAATTATTTTGCCCAATTGTATGCATATAAATTTGAAAATCTTAGTGAAATGGATGAATATTTATGAAAATATAAGTTGCCCAGAAGAGGAAGTAAATTACTTAAATAATCCCATCTCAGAAAAAGAAACTAAAGAAGCCATCAATGAACTCCCTAGGAAAAAATCTCCAGGGCCAGATGGACTTATTAGTGAATTACTAGTGAATTCTATTAAACATTTAAAGAATGATTAATTCTAATATTCTACAAACTATTTGGGAAAATTGGAGAAGGAGTCCTACCAAATTCTTTGTATGAGACAAATGTGGTACTGATACCTAAATTGGGAAGAGACAAAACAGAGAAAGAAAATTATAGACCAATTTCCCTCACGAATATAAATGCAAAAATTTTCAATAAAATATTAGCAAAAAGACTACAGCAAATCACCATGAGAATAATACACTTTGATCAGGTAGGATTTCCAGGAATGCAAGGGTGGTTCAGTGTCAGGAAAACTATCAGTATAATTGATCACATCAACAACAAAACTAGCAGAAACCATATGATTATCTCAATAGATGCAGAAAAGGCTTTTGACAAAATACAACACCCATTCCTATTTAAAAAACTATAAAGTATAGGAATAAATGAAATCTTCCTTAAAATAAAAAGTAGCATTTATCAAAAACCATCACCAAGTATTATTTGCAATGGAGATAAGCAAGAAGCATTTCCAAT
>JAQQSU010005795.1:0-13700 GCA_028627135.1 Pseudochirops cupreus | reverse complement strand
CTCAGACACTTAACACTTATGACCCGTGTGACCTTGGGCAAGTCACTTAACCCCAATTGCCCTGCCTTCCCCCCTCCAAAAAGCAAAAAATAAAAATACCAAGGAAAACTACCCCAATGTTCTAGAACCAGAGCATAAAATATAAATGGAAAGAATTCACTGATGGCCTCTTGAAAAAGATTCCAAAAAGAAAACTCATTGGAATATTATAACCAAATTTCAGAGTTCTCAGATGAAGGAGAAAATATTACAAGCAGTCAGGAAGAAACAATTTGAGTAGTGTGGAAATAAAACCTGGGTAACACAAGATCTAGCAGCTTCCCCATTAAGGGATCAGATAGCTTGGAATGTGATATTCCAGAGTTCAAAGGAATTAAGATTAAAACCAAGAATAACCTACACAGTTTAATACTTCAGGGTAAAATATGGACATTCAATGAAATAGAAGACTTTCAAGTATTCTTGATGAAAAGACTAGAGCTGAACAGAAAATTTGACTTTCAAATACAAGAAGCAAGAGAAGCATGAAAAGGTAAATGGGAAAGAGAAATCATAAGAAACTTATTAAAATTGAGCTATTTACATTCCTACATGGAATGATGATATTTGTAACTCATGAGACTTTCTTTTCTCAGTATTAGGATAGTTGAAGGGAGTATACATGTATTTGTGTGTGTGTATACATACACATACATCTATGTATAAGTGAGTGTATGTGTGTGTGTGTATAAATATGTGTGTGTGTGTGTGTGTGTGTGTGTGTGTGTGCGTGTGTGTGCATTTGTGTTTATACGTATACCTAGACAGAGGGAACAGGGTGAGTTGAATATAAAGGGATGATATCTAGAAAATAAAATTAAGAGGTGAGAGAGGAATATATTGGACGAAGGAGAAAGGGAGAGAGAGAATAGGGTAAATTATCTCACCTAAAACATACAAGAGAAAACTAGTACAATGGAGGCGAAGAGCAGGGAGCTGAAAGGGAATGAGTCAATCTTACTCTCACTGGATTTGGCTTAAGTAGGGAATAACATATGCACTCAATTGGATATCTTACCCTACAGGAAAGTAGGGGGGGAAGGGGATAAGTAGGGGTGATGATAGAAGAGAGGGCAGATTGGGGGAGGGGGTAGTCAGAAGCAAACACTTTTGAGAAGGGACAGGGTCAAAGGAGAAAATAGAATATGTGGGGGGCAGGATAGAATGGAGGCAAATATAGTTAGTCTTTCAGAATATGACTACTAAGGAAATATTTTGCACAACTACACATGCTTAACCTATATTGAATTGCTTGTCTTCCCAGTGGGGGTGGGTGATCAGGGAAGAAGGGAGAGAATCTGGAATTCAAAGTTTTAAAAACAAATGTTAAAAAAATTGTTACATGCATCTGGGTAATAAGATATGCAGGCAATGAGGTATAGAAATCCATCTTTCCCTATAAGAAAGTAAGGGATAAGGGGGTAAAAGGAGGTATGGGGGGGGGGAATATATGAGAGGGAAGACTAGGAGAAGGAGTAATCGTATGCTTGCCATCTTGGGGTGGGGGATAGGGGAGAGATGGGTAGCAAATTAGGAACTTAAATCTTGTAGAAATGAATGTTAAAAGCTAAAAATGAATAAATAAATTCTTGAAAAATTCTGTTTCTTTCACTCTTAAATAAGAATCTGCCTAATCTTTCAAGTGGCTAACCCTTTATTAAAAAATATCTCATATTTATCTTTATTATATGTACGCTTATATATGTTTATGTATGTTTGTATATGGGTGTATACACATACGTATCTACATATCTACATACAAATATCTACAATATTTGACAATTAATTTACTTACATAGGATAAAAGGGTCATGATCTGAATTAGTGGAGCAAGTGGCCATACTGATGAATTTATAGCTCTTCTGAAGTAATATAACATTTTAGATGTGTCTTCCTATGTTCCATTAGGAATCAACATAAAGCATAATGTAATTTAACAAGGAGATGAACTATATGGTTATGTGGATCTAAGTTTGAATGTGGCTTTAGTGACCATCTAATCCAACCACCTCATTTTAAAGATGAGAAAACTGAAGCCCAGAGAAGTTAGGCAACCTTTGTACTCACGGTCACATAGATCAGTAGATAAGTAGAAGCACCTGGATTTGAACCTATATTTTTCTGGTGCCAAATCCAGCCTTCATTCCTTTGTACTACGCTGTCTCACTCTATAGTTGACACTGTTTTCACAATATTGACCCTACACTTAACCAGCTTTACCATATATTGTCCTTATAACATGACTTCCTTGACTCCTTGTCCTACCAATATTCATACATGGCCAGTTCTCAGCATCTAGGTCAACTTATCATCTTCTTTCTCTATTTCTTCTTGCTTACTGCTAAAGCTCCTAAACCCTGCTTACTGTTTCCACCACAAATTGACATTACCTCATCTCAAAAGCTCCCTGTTCAGCAGAAAATTTTTAATAAAAATAAAATTTGTTATCTCTTATTTCTATATCATCTCTCTTTCCTCATCTTACCCAATCTTCTTACCCATCCCTTATAACAAACAATAAAAAGGGACTGTTCAGGAAAATTAATGCCCCTCCCCCCCAATAAACTTATACTGATCAAAAAACTAATATCATTAAGGAAAAGTCTTAACATGCAATATTCCCCACTCATACTCTCCCAACTACCAAAAAACCCCAATGGGAATGGACTGTGCATAACAAAATTTTGATTCTTCCTTGATCAGTTCTTTATCTCACTCCTCTAAAAAAAAACAAAACAAAGCAAAACCTCTTTTCTCCTTAATCATCTGTGCTATCTTCTCACCTCTCCTCTCTTAGTAGATGTCTTTCCTCCCTGTTTTACTGGAAGGCAGATGTTGTGAGCTTGTTTTTCACTTCCACTGCCCATCTCACAGTACCCCCACATTTTCACCTGCCCTCTCCTCTTAGAGTTCTCTATTAGATGAAGCAGTTGCCCTCCTTTTTGCCAAGGCCCACCCCTCTGTCTTTGATCTGGCTTCTCTTGAAAAACTTGCCATTTGTATCATCTCTTCCTTCTTTAATCTTTAGTCTCTCCAAATCTCTCAGTTCTATCCCTGCTACCTATAAACATGCCCAGACTTACTGTATCCTTGTATAAGCATGGGGTCGGGGCGGGGGCGGGGGGGAAGCCACTGAATTGATCGCTCCATCAATCACCACATCCTGGTTAATGTAACTGACAAGATGCTTTAGCCCTGATACCTTTATCAGGGAAGAACACCTCTATTGAATCAATCAACCAATCAAAGGCATTCAATGATCTGTGAAAAGTTTTTAATCAATTTGAAAAGAGTAAAGGCCATCAAATAAAACAAAATAGCATTGCACAGAGAGAGTATTGGGATTGGTTGAAAAGGCTTATTTGTGTTCTGTAGATCTTGCACAAATAGCAAGTCAGTATGGGATCTTGGTACTCTAGTGTCAGGCAAGCCCAGTGATTAAAACAAATTCAGTCAAGCTCCTGAGAAAGAATCACCAGATGAGGAGAGCGGATGGCATAGGGAAGAAAAGAGAGTTTCTGTTTCCTTCTGTCTCTTTGACTAAAGGTTGACCTTGTGAACTTTGAATGGAAAGAAGATCTTGGATTCCCCAAAGGGTTTCCTGACAGTGTTTTTGAAAAAATGGTAGCAAACAGAAGTGTCTGGACTGAAAGCTTATACTAATTAGATGCATTGAAGAAAGGCGATTTCATACATCTACAAGGAGTCTAGGAGAAAGCTGCACCATATCTAAGGGGATCATCCTGAGGAGTGCATATGGGCAAAAAGGACTCCCAATAATCAGTAGTTATGAGTTTTTCAGAGAGAGCCACACAAGCTCTCTAAATGAAAATCTACTTTCCCTTGAACTCTATATATATTTGTTGGAGAATGTATCCTAGACTTTTGGTGGTGATATATTGTACTAACTGTTCTTACTATACCAATTTAGTAAAATTGACTAAAAGCTAATTAACTCTGGCTGTTTAATTGCTATGAATTGTTAACCAATGGAGGGAACATACTACTGGATGTTCAGGAGATATAGTACTAGAAAGGCATCCCTAATTATTCAGGGTTATCCCTATAATGATACTAAGGGGAAAAATTGCTAATTGCCTTCTGTGGTTCTACTCTGACAGTTTAAATGAGATATGATATAGAGATCCTAGAGCACACAGAGTCATTTGACCATGCCATCCCCTCCAGCTAAAACCCTGTATTTCTTCTCTCTTTCAATACCAAATTCCTAGACAGAATCATCAATGCTTGTTGCCTTGACTTCTTCACTTTCTACTCACTACTCAGCCCTTTTCAATATGGCTTCCAGCTCTATCATTTGACTGAAATTGATCTCTCCAAAGTTGCCAATTATCTCTTTGCCGCTAAACCCATTCATTTTATTCAGTCCCCATCCTTTGTACCTCTCTGAAGCTAGACTCACCTCTTTTCTTTCCTTGTCTTCTTTAATCCAGACTATTATTTTTCAATCTGTTTTGCTTCATTATCGTCTATTTTGCCAAATCCTTTTTTATCTCCTTAGCATGAATGTCTCCAAGGCTCCTGCTTTGGGCCTTCTTTGCTCTTTACACTCTTTTCCTTGGTGATATCATTAGCTTCAATATGTTGAAGTATCATCTCTGCAGATGCATCTCTATGCAAAAACTTATATATTCAATCCTAATCTCTCTTTGGAAGTCCAGTACTGCATCATTAAATACCTCATAGATACATCCTCCAGTATGTCTCATGGACTGTGTCCAAATACTGTGTTCAAAATAGAAATCATTATTTTCCTAGGGCAATGAGAGGTCACAGTGAACAGAGTATTAGACCTGGAGTCAGAAAGACATGAAATCTGAATTTATATGCCTACTGTGTCACTATGGGCAAGTAGGAACTTCTGTGTGCCTCAGTTTCTTAATCTAAAAAATGAGGATAATAATAGCACCTACCTTGCAAGGTTGTTGTGAGGACCAAATGAGATAATACATGTAAAGCACTTCGCAAACCTTTAGTTTCTATATAAATGCTAACTATCATCATTATTATTCCTTCCTAAATGCAGCATTGCTCCCTATTTTTGTTGATTCTTCCAATTAGTCAAGTTTGCTAATGTGCTAATGATTCAACTTCAGTCATTCATGCCTCTTTGCTCTTCCTCACTAGGCCCAGGTATATTAGATCTGTTGCTATTCTTGGTGATTTCTGTTTCAGGTCCTTAGCACCTGTTGCTTGGACACCTGAAATGGCCTTCTAAATAGTCTTCTTGGTTCTAGTCCCTGCCCCCTGTAACCTATCCTTCACATTGCTGTCAAAACAGTATTTCTGTGGCCCTGGTTGGGTCAAAATACTGCTCAAAATACTTAGGGACTCTGTATTGCCTATAGTATAAAATAAAAATTCATTGGCCTGGCCTTTTAGGCCCTTGATAACCTTGCTTCCACCTCCATTCCCAACCTTATTTTCTGATAATGCTTTGCATGAATTCTATTCTTGCCAACACTCTCTAAGACTTTAAGTCGCAGACCTTCATTGGGAGTGGGGATATCCTCATCTAGGAGTTCCATATAATAGTCATTTCCTTAGTCTAGTTCCTATCCCATAAACTTGACATAATCCTATCCTTTGCTCCTTGAACATAAAACTCCATATCTAAGCTCTGTTCTTTGCAACAAACCTTCTCTCATTCCTGGAGTAACCCCCTTTTGTTGCTGCCTTTCTGAGTATTTATCTTTTTTTAAAGGTTTGCATCAGATCTCACCTTCTATGTTAAGCCTTTCCTTATCCCGATCCCTCATCACAATCCCATAGACACCTACATGCCCAGTGCATGTCTGTCTTCAAAACTGCTATTGTCTGTACTTAAGTGTATACATGTTATATACATATGGAAGAATACAACTACTCCTGGACAGGGAATTTTTTTTTTGCATACGTATATGTCTTTGAACCCTCCCAGTGCTTAGCATTTAGTGCCTAACACATAGATGTTTAGTAATTATTGAATTAATTGAAGAATTGAATTTTCAGAACAAAAAGAAGCGTTATCTAATGTCCAGGAGAAATAATTCAAGAAGGCAGAGATGATCCAAAAAACAATGAAATTTTGACACCATAATAATAATGGTAATAAGAATAATAGTAACAAACTTTATAATAAAGCACTTTACAAATATTATTTCATTTTATCCTCATAACAAACCAATGCAGGTACATAGGTATTATTATTATTCCCATTTCAGAGATGAGGAAAAGAAGGAAGAAGGAATAACTGACCCAAGGTTACACAGATACTTGAAATTATCTGAGGCTAGATTTGAACTAGGCAATTTCTTTTTTTTTTAATTTGTAATTAAAAAAAATTAAAAGTAAATATGAAAAGAAAAAAGAAAAAAGTAACAAACTTGAATACTAAGATTAAAATAATATAAAATGACAAAAGAAGAAAAAAAAGCATTGCCAGGTGCACAGCAGAATGTGAGAGACGAGTCAAAATACACAGCAATAAATTTCCATTTCAAGAAAGTCTGTATAAAAAATACTACACATTGTTTTGAGAGCTGTCCATCTTTTCTTTGCTTTTTTGTAAGTTCTTTTGTTCTCTGCTGCATGCTTTTTACTTTGTTCTTTTTTCCCCTCTTCCTTCCCCTTCCCCTCCAGAAAGCTACAATTGAGCACTTATATATTTATATATAGATTGAGGTATTTCTAACTCCAGGTGCAGAGCTCTATCCACTGTACCACCTTGAGGTAGTTGAGGAAGAAAAGGCAGAGTCAGCTAAGGAAGGCAATGTGTCTTCACAGTGACCTCTCTGATAAGCTT
The DNA here is from genome assembly GCA_028627135.1 of Pseudochirops cupreus. NCBI lineage: Eukaryota > Metazoa > Chordata > Mammalia > Diprotodontia > Pseudocheiridae > Pseudochirops > Pseudochirops cupreus. Next base: position 6,856 of record JAQQSU010005795.1, on the reverse strand, counting down.
AAATAATAATACATTTTTTTCAAAGCCTGAGAAGAGTAGCAAAGAGCTAATGATGAATTAAAAGGGCTGATGTGAACCCTTAAAAATCAGCAAAAAAGTTTAAAAATAAGGATGAATTGGAACTTGTGGAAAGTGCTAACGGTTACAGAAAATGCTCAGGGTTTTGTGTGTTTGTTTTGTATTGAGCAAGGTAAAGAGAGGACGGTATAGTGCTAAGTGACGAAAAAGAGAAAAGAAAAAAAAACTACCTTTCTCTTATTTCACTTTACTTTTCCTTAGCAATGAAAAGGTATATCTAAGGATTGAGGGCAGTGCATGCATGACTACGATTCCCATAAACCCTAAGGGTTTTCCTTCAAGGAGAGGGGAAGATAAAATTTAGTTACTTAAAACAAATTCAAATTTTTGGACCTGATTATATCCCAGGATGCATTTAAGAGTTTGACACTGTGGTCATGTAGAACCATTTCTCATACTCTTTGAGAAATCAAGGAGAACAGTAGAGGTGCCAGATGACGAGAGACATGGAAATAGCTCAGTTTCTAAAATGTAAAAGAAAAAAAGGGGGGTGGGCATTTTGGAAACTATAAACAGACAGATCTGATGTTGATCTTTGGTAAAGTTATTGATCTGATAATCAAAAAATTGATCTAAAGAAAACAGTAATTAGTAATTATTAAAATCACTTGGGTTCCCCAAGCACAAGTTTTGCCAAATTAGCTTTTCTTGATATGGTAAATTTGATGTGAGGCAATATAGTATAGTGGATTTAGGAGCCTTGGAGTCAGGGTGATCTATTCTGGCCCTTATGCATGCTACCTGTGTGACCTTGGCTAAGTAACTTCAATTCTTAGCACAACAGGCTACTCTAGAACACTATAAATAATGAAAAACTGCTATTCTAAATTGGTGGAATTTCACACTAGGATTTTCTACTGCTAATGAAATCACAGGAACGCACCAAAAATTTGCAATAAAGAGAGGAGACAGTTACTAAATAAGGGGAATGATATAGATTTAAGGTATTCAGTTTTTGCAAAGCATTTGGACTATTCTTTCATCATATTTTTGTATACAATATGGACTTCATGTGATAGGAGTTGGGAGGATTTGTAGCTGATTGAACAGCTGCACTGAAAGAGGATTGATAAATGAATCATTGTTGCCTGGGATAGCTCTCTCTTGGGGTGTGAGGTAGGGTTCTGGCTTTGGCCTTGTCCTGTTCATTTCTTCTATCAATAATTTAGAAGATAAAGAAGGCATACTTATTAAATCAGTCCATGACACAAAGCTGGTGGTGAGAAGGGATAGTGAATATATTGGATAATAGGACTGAAAATGATTTCAATAGCCTTAAACTATAGGCTGAAACCAGCAAGATCAAACTTAATAGAGTAGATCCTGTAATTACATTTTGTAAAATGGGATAGGAGATTTGCTTAATCAAAGCAATTCCATGAAAGCAAAACCTATAGATTTTAGTTGAATATTCATTAATGTTACCCAACAATGCGCACTGGTTCAAGAGAAAACTCATATACCCTTAACTTTTGTTAACAGAAATATAGTGTCTATAAAAAGGGAAACTTCATTATCTTTAATGATGTCTACCCACACACCTAGAATATTGACTTAGTTCTGCCTCTTGCACTTTTAGCAGAACTCTTATGAGTTCGAGCACAGTTAGAGGAGAGCAACTAAAATGGCAGAAAGTTTGGAGACACCAAGATCAGAGAAGCCATGACTTGTGAGGGCCAGTTCATGTATGTCTAGCTTGGGTATGAAAAGGTTTGCGTTTCCATGGGTATGGTACTGTTTTCAAACAGAGTTTCAATTTTTGACTTGTGTCCCCAGAGAACAGAAGTAGGACCAAATTGGGAAATTATAGATGGATAGATTTAATTTCTTTATTAAAAAAAGAAAACATCTTCAAACAACTTAAAATTGGCCAAAAAATGGAATTGTCTGTCTTATGAGGTAATAAGTTCTCTTTCACTGGAAGTATTCATACAGAATCTGGAAACCATCTGTCAGACACACCACTTGCCAGGGATGTCATTGAGGGATTCCTGCATTTCTATGGGATTTCGAACCAGATGACCACTACGGTTCCTCTCAACACTAAGATTTTCTGTCAGTGTCAGATGTTTGACAAAGAGTTGTATTTGAGGGGAGAGGAAAGGACTTGGTGATCTCTGAGGGCCCTTTTCCATCTCTGTAAACCCGTGATTATTAGTATACTGTGATGAAGAAAGATGTAACACTTTCACTTTCTTTCTAAACTCCCCTCAGTATTATTAGTTCATTTAGGAAACATTTGTCAAGTGCCTACTATGTACCAGGGACTGGACTAAATACTGGGAATTCAAAAAGTGAAAAGACATAGTCCTCGATCTCTAGCATCTTATACTCTCTTGAGGGAGTTCCCTCAATATATTCAATATACATAAAATATATACAAATCCATAAATATTGTATACGTATATACAACATGTGTGTATATAATATATGTATGTATACAATATATAATATATAAGCATTATATATAAAGTATATACAAAATAAAGACATAAATATAAGATACATTTGTAGGAGATAAAGTGTATGTAGACTGACTTCTAGTGTAGAGTACAATACTAGCCACCGAGGCAATCAAGATCAGCTTGCTGTGGGAGGTGGGATTTGAGTTAACCTTTGATGGAAACTACTAGAGGTAGAGAAGTGGGTGCTTTTCAGACATGACATATGGTTTGTTCAGAGGTACTGAGAAAGGAGATGAATTATTGCAGAGAAGAATCATAGATTTAGAGCTAGAAAAGATCTGAAAGTCCACCTAGTCCAACCTAGTCATTTTAGAGATGAGCCATTGGAAACTAAGAGAGGACAAGTGGATTGCTACTGTCACCACAGGTTGCAAGTGATAGAGGCAGCATTTGAACCCAAGACTCCAAGTATAGTACTTTAACTATTACACCAGACAATCAGGCCCGTTTGGCTTGAAAGTAGAATGTAATAAGCCTGGACAGGTAGGTTGGATCTGGAGAGTGAAAAGCTTCAAAAGTAAAACAGAATTCGCATTTGATCTTAAAGGCAAGAGGGAGCCATTAGAGCTTCTTGAGGTAGAGAATGATGTGATCCATTAGGATTATCAATTTATCAGAAAGCTGAATTAATAGGTTTAGATGTTATCTTTCCTGACATTTGAATGTAAGCTCCTTAAGGGTAGGGATTATTTTATTTGCTCATATTTCTATCCTTAGCTTAGGACAGTGCCTGACACATAGTAAGCACTTAATAAATGCTCTATCTCTCTGTCTCTGTCTCTCTCTCTCTGTCTCTCTGTTTCTGTCTTTCTCTCTCTGTCTCTTTCTCTCCCTCTCTCTCTTCCTCTCTTTCCCTGCTCTCTCCTCTATCTATCAATCTATCCATCCAGCTACTATCTACTGGCTTTTGTATTGCATGTCTTCATCTTCAGTCATGAACACAGCTTTTTACCTGACCTCAATCCTCTCCACTATTTTGCATGGGTCAGAGTTGAAACAGTCTACTTAAGCCTGCACCTGCACGTGTGAAATGAATTTAAGAGTGGGAAAATTATTCAAATAATGCCAAGGCCTAGACAATCCCCTCTGAAACAGCCAGACAATAGAGGTAATTTTGTTTGTGGTGGTGTTTTTCACTTGGATTATTTGCTTCAATTCCCTACTTTACCTTGCTTTTGTACTTACAGCTCAAGAGTGAAGGCTCCAGAGAAGCAATAAACCCCCTAATGTTGCTCATGGGCCAGTCATTTTCTGAAATTCCCGACTTGTCATAGAATCACATTATGCTAGAGTCAAAAGAGTTCTTGGGGTCATTTTTGTCTAGTCTTCTCATTTTATAGACATGGAAAATGTGACTCAAAATAGTAAAGTAATTTACCCAAGGTCACATGGTAGCAAGTAGTAAAGGCAGAATTCAAACTCAGTTCCAATTTCTACCACTGCTGGTTTTGAAATAGTTATGCTCTGATGAATACTGAATACTTCAAAGACTGTTTCCAAAAAAATCTTATTTCCATCCTTTATGACACTGTATTTAACCCATATACACTTTGAATTCAGATAAGCATGATTCAACAATTCCATTTTTAGTTGTGACTATAGGGAAAACTTGAGGATGATTCAGAACTCCATGTCACAAAACTCTAAAGCCAAATCCAGGGCACTGGACCACAAGGATTTCCCTGTGATTTCTAATTGGTAGTTAGAGGCACAAGTTTGGGAATTGGAGCAGGGTAAATCCTATAGCAAATGTGGTCTCAGAAACTCCAGTGGGCTGGGGTCAAGGAAGGGATCTCTCTGATGTTTTGTTAGTTTACTCTATGCCAGCAGCCAAAGGCTTCACAACTCATCCATATTGGTAAAGCTGCTTCCTGTACTTTTCTTTATTGATCTAGAGTAACTGGCCCAGAAATGCATTTCCAAATGAAAGGAGAGGAAGAATTGATATTCTTAAAAATTCCAGATAGTTTCCGCTTTACTACATTTTGCACTTTTTTCTCCCTGCCCCAAGTCATCTGAATGTGAACTGCGATATGAACAAAGCAGGGGGAAGAATCAATAATTAAGCATGTTCTTATTATATCTACCATGATGAGAAATCCATTTATTTTTCTCTTCATGATTATTATTTAACATTTCTCCAATACTTGCTGGTCAGGTCTCCACAGCCAAATGAAAACAGAATAAAGCAAAAAGCCACATCCATAAGGACAAATGAACTGACTCTAAGGGCCAAACCCTAGGGCAGAGTGGGTGACTACATATTGGAAAAGGCTATTTCCCTTTCCTTCTGTTTGGTATGGAATTGTGTGAAATTTCTCACCACAGTCAGATTGAGGGTATGGGGGCAAATCATGACCAATCTCTGACTTATCCAAGCTGAGGACTGAAATTCTTCCCCTTTTTATTTCAGCCTAGATTCTTCATCACTAGTTTCCCACTTAGGTTTTTGTTCTGTTTGTTTATTTTTGGGCTGGACTGGAGATGTCAAAAGTGTGGAGCTCTCTTGATGTGGATGTTATCTCTGCCAATGCAAACCATCTATAAAATAAAGTCTTAGAGAACTGCTGGGCACACTGGCAGATCCTATCACTCACCCAGGGTCACAGTTAGTTTGTATCAGAGGCAGGTCTAGAATTTGGGTCTTCCTGACTGTAAGGTTAGCCCATTATCCATTATGTGAGATAGCCTCTTAATACTTGAGGTATTTCCTGCGGGTATAATTGTTGCCATGCAATTGTATCTGACTTTGGGGGAATCCCTTTGGGGTTTTCTTTGCAAAAGAGATTGGAGTGATTTGCTATTTCTTTCTCCAATTCATTTTACAAATGGGAAAACTGAGGCAAACAGGGTTAAGTGACTTGCCCAGGCTCACACAGCTAGAGTCTGAGGCCAGACTTGAACTCAGGAAGATGAGTCTTCCTGACTCCAGGCCTGGCACTCCATCCACTGCACCACCTAGCTCCCCTGTATGGGATAGCTCCCCAGATATCTGTAGCTAAACTAAATCAGAAGTAATCTTTTAAACTAGAATGGCACAACACGTATGGATCTCATAATTTCTAGGCAAGTCACTTAACCCCTATCTCCCTCAGTTTCCTCAATTTTAAAATGGGAAGAATAATAGCATCTACGTCTCAGGGTTGTTGTGAGGACCAAATGAGATATTTTTAAAGTACTTAGTGTAGTACCTGACTCTTAGGAGCCTGTTCTCTCCTACTCCAGAAGTATCTGGTCTATAATGGACCACTAACTCCAGGCTAATGGCCATCTGTTTCTGCTCTAGTCATACAATGTCTACAGTACCGTGTCCAGATGTTAGGACCACATTTTATTTTTTATTTTTTAAAAATTTATTAATTAATTTGTTTCTTGTTTACATCATTCGTTTCCACAAGATTTTGAGCTACAAATTTTCTCCTCATTTTTCCCCTACCCAACACCTCAAAACAGCCATCGCACTGTATAAACTCTCCTCCAGTCTTCTCTCTCTTCTGTCTTTCCCCTAACCCCTCTAACTTTCCAGTAGGGCAGGATGGATCTCCCTACCACAGTGCCTGTGTATCTTAATTTCCAGTTGGATATAGTTAATAATAATAATAATAATAATAATAATAATAATAGTATATATATAAATATATTTAATATTTGTTTATAGAACTTTAAATTTTAGATTCTTTCCCTTTCTTCCTCATCACCCACCCCCACTGGAAGGACAAGTAATTAAATACAGGCTATACATGTGTAATTATGCAGAACCTCTCCACAGTGGGCATATTGTGAGAGACTGATTATATGTCCCTCCTTCCTATCCCGCCCCCTGCCCCATTCTATTCTCTACCCTGACTTGGTACCTGTCCCTTTATAGAATTGTGTACTTCCATCAACCCTCGGCCTCACCCTCCCCTCTGTCATCCCACCTCTCATCCTCATCCCCTCTACTGGCCAGTGTGGCAAGATACCAAGTTTAGAGTTTATGTCGTTCCTTCCCTAAGCAAAGTACAATGAGAGTAAGGTTGACCCTTTCCCTTTTGCCTTCCTGTTCTTCCCCTCCATTGTAACAATTATCCTTTGCCTCTTCTATGAGATGATTGATCCCCTTCTGTCTCTCCCTGTCTCCTCTCATTCTAATCCTCTCCCACCTCAGAATTTCACCTTTTAGAGTATTGTCCCTTCCTATTCAATTGATCTTGTGCCCTCTATGTATTCATATATATATACATACTCAGATATGTGTTTGTATGCATATATAAACCCCCTGTATAGACATATGTGTATGTATATGTATATATACATTTGTATTCCCTTCACCT
>JAQQSU010005794.1:0-13700 GCA_028627135.1 Pseudochirops cupreus | reverse complement strand
GGAGCAAGGGATTACCACACAAATTTTCCATGCTTAAAAGTTTTGTCTAGGGCCAGCTCAGTCAATTGTATGCTTTGATACTTCTATGAATCTATGATCTTGTCAACTTACATATTATCCCTAATGTTGCAAATAGAAATCTATCTATCACTCTATTTCAGTGGTTCTCAACTTTCCTAATGCCATGACCCTTTAATACAGTTCCTCATGTTGTGGTGACCCCCAACCATAAAATTATTTTTGTTGCTACTTCATAATGGCAATTTTGCTGCCGTTATGAATTGTAATGTAAATATCTGATACACAGGATGTATTTTCATTGTTACAAATTAAACATAACCCACAGGTTGAGAACCGCTGCAGTCTATTTGAAGCCTGTCCAGTGTGCTCTGGGCCTTCCTCTGGGTCTCTTGACATTATTTGGGTACCATTGTCACACACAGACTGTGCCTTTGTTATCCCTTCTTTTCCAGTCCATCACGCATTTCTCTGATATCTTTTCCCTTCATTTGCTTTTTCCCTCACTCCTCTGGACTTGTGCTTTCATCAGTACAGAGAGTTCCAGGTGAGAGATTTTCTCTGCCTGTTCAATCACTTTTTCTTTGCTATTTAGGGTCTCTCAGAGAATTGCCTGAAGTACCAAAAAATTAAGTAATACACTCAGGGTTATAAAACCAAAGTGATAAGAAGTGGGACTTAAACTCAGGTCTTCCTGATTCCAAGATCAGCTCTCCCCACCATACCACACTACCTCTTTTATTACATGAAATTGCTTGTTGGTATTGTGCTACCACCTGCTTATGACCACTATAATTGTCTCTCATTTTGACCCTACATTATGGTTCCCCAATTGTGGTTGTGCTGTTCTAGGATCTGCAACCACAGAGCATCACTAGAGGCACATTGGTGCCCAGATTGCCCACCTAAATTTGTCAGTGGAGTATGAGACCCTTAACTTCAGGGTTATGAGTTCCACATTAGGATCAGAGGTCTTCTTATCAAGAGCATATTGCAGGGGGGAGAGAAAGAAAAAGTAGAAAGCAAAAATAATAGCTCACATTTATGCACTGTGGTAAAATTTTTCAGTCTGTTTCTGTTCATGCATCCTCTCAACAACCCTGTCAGAGAGTAATCTAAATATTTCCCCATTTTACAGATGAGGAAATGACCTCAGGGAGATGAAGTGACTTGTCCAAAGTCACACATCTCTTGATGTGAACCAAGCTCTTCCTTCTCCAAACTTAGCCCTCTTGTCATCATGCCCTGCCTATAGGCATAGATATATGTCTATAGTTGTCATATGTACCTCTAAGACTTTCACTGGCAGTGTAGTAGAAAGATCTTTGGACTTAAGGGTTAGGCTGCCTGGCTTCTGGTGCTGGCTTTGTTACTCACTTTCGGTTGGGTGGGGAGGGGCCCTAAACAAAGCACTCTGTCTTTCTAAGCCTCAGCCTTTCCGTCTTATGAAATGAGGGTTTGGACTAAACGATTTCTAAGGCCCACTTTAGCTCCATAATTCTATGATTTCTTTATAGATGGCTCCTTTGACTTCTTTCCAAGTCATAGAATCCTTACACGTTTCTCAGATAAGAGAATTCAATCTTATCTCGATGATGGGGCATCAAGATAAACAGTTGGGTAGGAATCCATTTTACCTTGCTAGCTCTCTTTGCTTGGTGACTCTGCAACAGATTTGGGAAATCTTCAGAGTCTAAATTTCTTGAATCGCAAAATGATGCTAAGACCATTCTCTGGACTGATGGAAAAGTACTTTCTTTATAGAACAATAATAGCAAAGTACTTTGTAAATCTTAAAGTACTGTATGTTTCTGCTTCTACTACTCTGGAATGGTAAAGCCCTTTTCAACTCTGATGTCCAAAATGCTCTCTAAAATCAGTGACCCATTTGGGAAAGAGTGTGTATAATAGGCTATCATGAGCTATGAAAGGTTAGACATTTATTGGATGTTTTAAAAAATAACATTTGTTCCTGCTAGTCTCCATCAAGCAGGAAAAGAAGGCTGGGAACTAAATGCCCCGATACATTTTCATGATCTTGGGTGAAAGGCCTGCAAAGAACAAGAAATCACATTTTTCCATTGGACAAAGGTCACATAGATGCTTGTAATCTTGCATCTTGGAAAAGGATGATGGCCAGCCTAATTAGACCAATAGTCTTGGTGGGTGGGAGCAATGGAAAGAAATGTGCCTTATAAGTGAGAAACAGTGTATGAGAGAATAACTAGTGCTCAGAACTGGCAGCACTCCCGGAATCACAAGGACATTTCCAGAGCCAGCAAAGCTTCAGTTTAATATTACAGAGCTGAATGATTTTAAAAGCCAAACAAGTCTGCAATATACAAAGTCATCAAATGATCACCAGTATTAGTTGCAGGTTTAGGGCAATATTTTTGATTTTTCCCATTAGTATTTCGACTTGACCTCTTCCTACTCACAGAGTTCTATAGACTGAGCATCAATAATCTTTTACATTAGAGCAGTGGTTCTCAACCTTTGTAATGCAGTAACCCTTTAATACTCGTATGTGGGTGTATCTGCATGTGGGCGGACCTGCCTGAAGATGGACAGAGGAGTGTAGTGTCTCAGTTCCTAGGACCTTTGGAAATATGTGTTTTCCAATGGTCTTAGGCGACCCCTGTGACCCCTGTGAAAGGGTTGTTCAACCCCCAAAGGGGTTGCGACCCACAGGTTGAGAACCACTGCATTAGAGGATTATTTTTTTCTTAACTTCAGTAGTGAGAAAGGGGTCACTAATGGTATGAAACATAGCAGAAGGGAGTCCTGACCATGGAATTCCAGTAGAGAGGATGCCTGCTTTCTAATCTTGGGGATTAGGATAGGATGGGAAATTTTAGTTGCCTCCATATTGTTATAGCTTATCAACATTTTAGTTGTTGAACCTAAACTAGGGACACTGGGTGGGGAGCATGATACTATGCAATGCCCTGTGATCAACTGGGATATGTTTTTTAATATACAACCTAGTCATTAGGATCAACCTGTTGGTGGACACCTGCTTAAAAGAACAATTCAGTGAAAGGAGGTTTATGGGAGAAGAAGGGAAACACACCCTGGCCTGGATATATGACAAACCATTTATTTGGCTTTGAAGTTGGAATACACACGCGCACACACACACACACACACACACACACACACACACACACACAGACCAGATTGATTAATGGATTAGATTTTTAAATCTTCAACTGTATTTTTTAGTCCTATGATGCTGAATCATAGAATTTATGTGCTTCTTCTCCTGGGAAGCTACAAACATTTACATGGCACTTTACAACTTGCAAAAGATTTTTCCTAACAACAGTATATGACTGAGGTACAGGTTGGTCCCAGATCTTACTGACTCCAACTCTGACCCTCCTTCCATTATGCTTTGCTGCCTCAGTTTACATTTATTTATTTTGTTTTTACAGATGGAACAAATGAGTCTTAAATAGGTCAAGTACCTCACTTGGGGTCACATGGATAGAAAAATAGACTCAAACCTGGGACATCTAACTCTAAAATCAGAGATCCTCCAGCTTCATTACACGTAAATCTTAGATATATCTTCTTTGGAGTGAATACTCGAAGAATACAGATTCTTTTCTCCTCCAGAAAATGTTATAGTGAGGAAAACGAAATGATTTATGATTAATGAACAACAGGAATGTGGTTAGATTGGAATGGCTTAGGAACCAACCGGGCAATTCTCTCCTTTAAAGCCTCATCTATAATGCAACCTTGGAATTGAAAGTTTTCCTAAAGTTGCATGCAAGTAAAAAAAAAATCTCTTCTTTTTGTTTCTGTGATGACAAATAATGGATTTGACTGAATGGTTCATCTTTCAGCTGGTTAACTTGGCTTTTGGTAAACAATCTCAGCAGGAGAAAAAGTCAAATTGGCATATGCTATCATGCAGGCCAAATACAGGGCCAAATACAGGATATTTCAGTGCCATGTAGAGAGCTAGCTGTAGTCCATGTAGTTAGATAATAAGAACAAAAAGGACATTGACTGTTGCATCCTGTCTAGCAATGCCAAATGGGAAGATGTGGTCATTTCACTTGGGAGATGCACCTAGCAATGAGCAGCTCCTGGGACTGGAAGTGAAGAGCCCTAGGCTACAGGTATTCTTTTGAGTTAGTGAGTGAGCTAGAAGACAGACTGCCTCTTATCTAAATTTTATCATTTTTCTCTAGCACTTAGTATACTGTTTGTGAATTTGGAAATAGCATGGATCTAGAATGTAATGTAATGGAATATTATGGTGCTGTAAGAAATGATGAGCAAACAGATTTCAGAAAAACCTGGTAAGATTTATATGAATTGATGCTGAGTGAAACGAGCAGAACCAGGAGAATATTATACACAATAACAACAACATAATCAGATGACTGACTTTGATAGACTTAGTTCTTCTTAGCAATGCAAGGGATCTAAGACAACTCCAAAAGATTCATGATGGAAAATGTTAACCATACCCAGAGAAAGAACTCTGGAGTCTGAATGTGGATGGAAGCATACTGTTTGCTCTTCTTTTCTTTTGTTGTTTTGTTTTGTTTCTTCTGTCTCATGGTTCCTCCTATTGGTTCTGATTCTTCTTTATATCATAACTAATGTGAAAATATGTTCAATATGAATACATAAATAGAGCCTATATCAGATTGCATGTTGTCTTGGGGAGGGGGAAGGATAGGAAGGGGGAAAATTTTGAACTCAAAATCTCATGAAAGTGAATGTTGAAAACTAAAAATAAATAAATAAAATTTTAAAAAACCCCCACAAAATGGAGGAGCTGGGCCTGATGATTCCTACGTTCTTGTTCAGCTCTGTAATTCTATCATAAAGTTATTCAAATTTTACTCCAATAATGGCTCACTAAATGTGATACACTCCACTAGTATAACAGAAAGAAGATTGAGTTGGTGGTCAGAGGATCCCATCTCTACTGCTGAGTCACCTTGACTAAGTCACAACCTATTCTGGCCTCAGTTTCTTCATCTGTTAAAGTGAGGGAGCTGAACCAGTTGACATATAAGGACCCTTCTGCCTCTAAATCTGTAATCCTATGATTTTATATTTCTAGAGCTTGAGAGAATGATTAGAGAATTCATAATAGTGGCATATCTATCTTTGCCAGCAATGGCCCTCATGTAACAGTGAAGTCCTATGACAATATTTAGCATAATGGCATCTTATAGTTGGGAGGGACCCCAAAGACAATTTACTTCAACAATTACCAGAAATAAAATTCTCTCTACATCTGCAAGTGGTCAGGCAGTTTTTGTGACGGGGAACTCACACCCTACAAAGAGAGGCCTTTCTACTATTTAATAACTCTAAGTATTAGGATCTTTTTGCTTATATTGTATTGAAACCTTACTATTGGTAACTTTTGCCCCTTGATTTCAGTGCTCCCCTTTGAGACTAAGATGAATTGTGGATCCTGGCTACCCAAGAATTCAAGACCCTGTTGGAACCAAAATAACATGCTTTAAAATAAAAAGGAAAGTTCTGACATTTCCACTGGTGGAGAGGGGTGGGACAAAGGGAGTTGTCAGAGGGATCTGAGTGTCTGGTTTGAGATTTAGTTTCTTTAAGTGAGATTGTCATACCTACCAGTAAGCATTAGCATTCCACAGGAGAGCAGTGTGGGTAAAACCATCCCAGAGAGCATCAGGATCCAATGATAAGAATAAATTAAAGATTGCTCCATTTTAAGAGGACTTTAAGAACTTAGCAAGTTCAAAAAAGAAAATCAATGTTTTACAGGAGATTTCCATCAATCAATTATGATGAAGAGATGAGAGATTCCTTGTCTTTTATCACCAAAAGGTTATATTGCTACAGTTTAAGACATTTGTCCCTCAGATATTTTCTTGGAGGACTAAACAAATTATTTGACTCAAAAGTGGGATTCTTACCTGGCAGCTGGAAAGGCCAATGCCACAAGGGTTGGTGATGACAACAGGAAAAAAGGGGTATGAGTTACCTCCTTAAATGCAAGGACTCCGTCTGGGGATTTCATCAAGTCACAGAGAACCATTGGATGTTAAGATTTAGAGCTGAAAGACATCTTAGGGACCATCTAGTTTAATTCCCCTCAATTTATAGATGATAAAGTCAGAGAGAAGCAGCAAATTGCCCAAGGTGACATGGTTAATGGGTCAGAGATACGATTTGAACCCTGATCTTCTTGTATGTTTTACTGTCTTTTGCCACTTGTGATTTAATATTGATCATCATTCCACTTTGTACCTGCTGCTCTGCAATCACCTCTAATCTCCTCTCCAGACTGCTAACTCAAGCCTTGATTGTCACCATCTCCCTCAGCCTCCTCTCCCCTCTGACTAGTGGGTTGAGGGTGTAGTTCCAAGCTCCTTCCACTGCCTTACTTTACAAAGGGCAGAAACTGGACCCTCAGCTCACTCCACTTTGTATCTGCTGCTGTGCCTGGTTTCAACTCCATGCATGGAACAAGATGTCCCTGTGCTAGATACACCCTGGGATCCTCCCACTTTTCCTGCTTTCTTTTGTGTGTTATCTCCCCTCCCCTGTTAGATTGTAAGCCCCTTGAGGTCAGGGATTGTCTTTTTTATTAATTATATCCTCAGAGCTTAGTACAATGCCTGGCACATAGGAGGTGCTTAATAAATTTTATTGGATTAAATATTGAAATACGCTCATGGTTACTATACTTTTATCTCCATCAGCAAGATGAGACAGTATCCTTTTTTAAAAAAATCCTTACCTTACTCCAAAATAATTCAGGTATGCTACAACTCACCATTTCAGAGACATGGGTGGGACCTAATCAGGGGGCATACATCCAAAAAGCATTTACTATAAAGAATAGAGCACTATAGTAAATTAGCTTCTTAGTGCCTGGATTTGAATAAACCACAGCTCAAATCCATCCCTCTTTCCACTAACAGCTTTGTTCAGTAAGAGATACAGTGAGTCTTCCAGGGAAGTGGCCCCAACCCTACTGTTATAAAGAGATTTCTCTATATTATAAAGTACTGAAATTGTAGCAGGTATTCTCGAAAAAACCTGTTGATCAACAAAGATGAGATGTTTTTCTGCGACATTGTACTCCTGGGGATCACCCCAGAGGACAGACAGGGATTCAATAGAAGGACACTCCCTCTAACAATTCCAGTTACATTTGGTAGGGTTGTGAGACTTATCAGGAGTGGGTTAAATTTGGGGGGAAGGGAATCAGCATTTATATAATGCCTGCAATGTGCCAGGCACTGTGCTAATCACTTTATAAATATTATTTCGTTCGATCTTCACAATAGCCCTTCGAGGTAGATGCTGTTATTAACCACAATTTATGATATTTAATTCCACATGAATTAAATTGTTTCAGTCATGTCTGATGTTTTGTGACCCTATTTGGGATTTTCTTGGCAAAGAGTTGAACGTAACTGAAAATGAATGAACAACACTGTTTCAGGCACTGTGCTAAGTGGGTTTTTTTTTGTTTTGTTTTTTTTTACAAATATCTCATTTAATCCTTACAAAAACCCTAAGAGGTAGGTGTTATTAGGATCACCTCCATTTTACAATTGAGAAAATGGAGGCAAACAGAAGTAAAGTGACTTGCCTAGATTCACACAGCTATTAGGTATCTCATTTGATACCTGATTTGAACTCAGAACTTCCTGACCCTAGATGCTCTACCTGTTGTGCTACCAGCTGAATGAATGGATAGCTTTCAGAGAATACACATTCTCCTTCCTGGAGGCCAATATGTGTGGTTCATGAAGTCCATGATTTTCTGTACGGATTCCAACACTCTTACTGCTGCCTGGCATCACAATTTCAATTGTCATGATGAAATGAAGATTCCTGGTATGAGATCAAGTCCAGGAATGTCTTTCCCTTGAAGGCATGGAGTATGTGTGTTTTTGTATGACAGACATACAAACATCTGGGAGCTAGCACCTGATCTAAGATATTTCTCCTGCTCTAAAGTACCATATTGCACATGGTAGCCAACAGAGTGTGAGTGAGGGTTAAGTGGAGAGAGGACAGTAAATATTAATGATGTATATTTTCCTCTCCCTTGGTGATTTCTGTTCAGATGACCCCTCCCCAGCCAACACATGTGTTCATCTCATGCCTTTAGCTCAGGAGAGGAGGTAGGTAAGTGACCTTTGAGAAAACAGCATGGAGAGGTGTCTAGAGTTTCAACTGGGCTTTCAGTTTCCTTGTTGGCAATACCCACGCCTCCATTTGGATGATGAGATTCCATATGCCTAGGAAACATTATCCATTTTAATAACTTATTATTTCATTCATTCAATAAGAATTTATCAAATACCTACTAGATGTCAAGTACTGTGGCAATACTGGAGGAAATAGAAAATTTAAATAAGCTATGATTCCTGCCTTCATGAAACCTACAGTCTAATGGAGGGATAAGACACATGGATAAACAATAGCACATAATAATCCATGCCAAGTACACAACAGTGGTTTAAAAGGAAGTGATATGTGACATCTAAAGAGGAAAGCTATTATCAATAAGGATGTCCAGGGAAGGCTTCATGGAAGAACTTTTTCTTTGTATTACCAGTACTTAGTGCCTAGAACATAGTAAACACTTAGTAAAGACCAAATTCATTGACATTTGAGTTGAACTTTTAAAGAATGGATAGGTATTTGAACTCTTTTCCCCAGAATATTCATAAACACTTATTGATGTATAGAAGGAAGGACATGGGTAAGAACTTCACAGAATAAAGTGGCATGGATGACTTGTGATGGGCACTGATGGGAGGAGAACCCATTAAGAACATGAATTCACAAAACTGAGAGGAATTCTGCAGGGGAAGAGTAGAAGAATAATCTTAGTATCAGAAACAGCATTGAGTAAAGACATGGAACTGGGAATTTCTCCTGATAGCCAGTCTCACATCTCTGGCTGCCTAAATGTCTTATAGAAATTTTAAACTCAACATGCCAAAACAAAATTCATCCTCTCTCTAGACCATCCCATCTGTCTAACTTTCTTATTACTGTTGAGAGTACCACAATGCTCCCCTTCACCTAGGTCTTAAACCTCGGTGTCATCCTCAACTCTCACAGCTTCCTCTCAAAACCAAGCCTCATTCCATGTCTGATCAGTTGCTATATCCTGTCTTTATGACATTGCTTATATATTCCCCCTTCTCTCTTCTGACATTACTGTTACTTTGATAGAGGCCTTAACACCTGGACTATTGCAATAGCATGTTGGTTGGTCTACCTGACTCATCTCTCCCTGTGTAACAGCAAGCACCCTAACACACCCAGGATTGCTGCTAGCAATTGCATTAAGGAAAGCAATTCAAAAGGGGTTAACAATCTTATTTTAATCAAACTTACTTCAGGGGAAAAAGTCAGCACCCTGAACTTCAGAAAATACAAACAAAAATTACAAGCAGACAAAAATACAGACAGAGAAAATAACACAATTCAACAGATCAACAGACAGGGCTTCTAGGTGTCTGAGCATTACATACATACATAGTTGGTTATACATATATACATGTATATGTGTATATGTATATATATGTATATGTATAGGTATATATATATGTATACATACACCTTCTTTGGGGTCAGAGGACATCACAACCTTCCATGACCCACTGCCTAATTATGAAGTAACAAAAGGTGTGAGCCTTCCTGAGAAACAAGCCTCCCCTAAGCAAGCTTCTTTTGTTGGGCTCCAAGTGAGACCCATTAAGGGGCATGGAAGATCTTCAAATTCCCTCATCATTACACCCTATTCCTATCCATTCTGTTCTCAGTTGTCAAATTGATCTTGCCCAGTTCTGACCATGTCTCCTACCCTTTGCCTCCATTTGGTAAATGCCAATGACTTTTTATGATGTCTAGGTTGAAGCATAACATTATCTTTTTGACTTTTAAAGTTCTTCATAGTCTGTTCCCTTTCTACCTTTCCAGTCTTCTCATAACTTACATGCCCTTCCTCCCTGTACACTGTGATCCAATGACATTGACAGACTTGCTGTTACTCTCACATGATGCCCATCTCCCGATTTGGCACATTTTGCTGGCTAGTGTCTGTGCCTGGAATACTTTCTCTCTTTGTCTCCACTCCCTGGCTTTCTTCAAGTCTCAATTAAAGTCCCACCTTTTACAAAAGTCCTTCCCAGTCCTCCTTAATCTTAGTGCTTTCCCCTTGGAGACTACCCCCAATTCATCCTTCTAAGTATCTTGTTTGCACATAGTTGTTTGTATATTATCTCCCCTATTAGAATGTGAGCTCCTTGGGGACAGGGACTGTGTTTTTGCCTTTCTATGTATCCCCAACACATAGCATAGTGCCTAGCACATAGTAATTGCTTAATAAATGTTTGCTGTTTTGTTAAGGTAAGATTTTTAAATATTAGAAGTGAAAAAGAAAAGAGAGAAAAACACATAAAGAAGGGAGGATTGGGTAAAAGGGTCAAGGAAAAACTGTTTTCTCATGGGGGACTCCTGAACACTTTTGTAGGCTGTTGGGAAAGAGTGTTGATGTACAAGATGGGAAATTGCCTCTGAAACAAGATGGGAAGAGTTGGGATGGAAGTAAGGCCTTAGTTGTAGGAATTAGCTTGAGTGAAGACATATCTATTTTCATATGAAGGAGGAAAAGAGAAGGAGTGAATAATTGTGCTGCAAAGTGTTGATGAATGGAGGAACACGATAAAGGATAACAATGGTTTCAGTCTTCCTAGCGTAGTAGGATACAGCACCCAAATCAGATCTGGGTATTTGTTGACAGAGGGTGCTTGGGTTCAGGGGAGAGGAGAAAAGATTTGGAAAAGCTGCTGGAGAAATGAGATAGGGGTACAGCAAAGATTGTACAAAAGGCTTGCTTAGCATCAGTGAGGGCCCAGCTGAGGTCCTGTAGGAGTATGTAGATATTGAAAAGATGAGCTTGAGCTCATGATTTTCTCCAGTAGCAGTCACAGCCATGGAGTGGAAACAGTAACTGGACAATTGAGATTACACCTAAAGATTCACATCCTGGGAGTGGCAAAAGGTCAGGTAGGAGGCATCCCAGGGTAGCAGCTAGTGAAGCAAGAGGCAGAACATGAGATTACTGCCAAATGGAGTTAGAATGACACAGATGGATTGGCAGAATAGGGATAGTTGGAGGGGCTGGACACTGGTAATTTTTAAGGGGACGAGCAGGTTTAGTCTTAGATGAAAGATGCCTGGGGTCTGTGAATTCATTTTAAAAAATATTTTGATAACTATATTTCAATATTATTGATTTATTTTGTAACCCTATGGGTTTTATTTTGTGCATTTAAAAACATTATTCTGAGATGCATCCATAGCTTTCACCAGACTGTGAAGGAGTCCATGACACAGAAAAAGGTGAGCGACCCTGTCTTAGAGAAAGAGAGTAGGAGAGGAAGGACGACAAATGCCTATACACAAATGCCTGAAATTTAGGCTACAGGCTAAAGGAACAAAGGACCTAACTCAAGGAGGGAAATTTGTCTTCACAGGTACCACTGAAACTTGAGATGAAAGCCATGACTGGAATATTGTGCTGGATGCGCAGAGGTGCTAATAATGTTTAACAACTAGCTTTAAAAAAAAAGGCTTGACCTGCTTTTAATCTGCATTATTAACATTCTCTCCATTATGTTCTTAAGCTTAGACAGTCAACAAAAAAGGAATCAAGCCCTGGTTTGTAGCCTTGGCCAATTACCAAAGTGTAGATGCTCACACTGAAAATTTAACAATTGGCTCCCCTCAGTAGTTTAGAACTGGCTCCAGGACCCTGCTGTCTGTATGGGAATACTCGATTCAAAAGAAACAGGATAAATAAAAAGGCAAGAGGATGGTAGCACAATATATCAAGAAAGTATATTCACGTGAATAAATCTAGGAAACAGAGAGAAAACATGGTGGAAAGTACTTAGCTGAAAGTCTAGTATAGAGGGTGAAACAGGTATAATTTTGTTATTAGAATTTACTAACAATCTTCCTAACAGAAAGAGGAAATAGATTGAAGAGATTGGGAAGCATCATAAACCTAGCAGAGGCATGATGTATTAGTTATGGGGGACTTCAGTTTTTCCAGACATCTGCTAGGACTCCTTTTGCCAAAATCAGAACAGATTTTGATTTTCCGATTTGCCTCAATGATAATTTTCATCCTTTATTTATTTATTTTTTGCTCTTTTTTTTTTTGGAGGGCAATTGGGGTTAAGTGACTTGCCCAAAGTCACACGGCTAGTGAGTGTGTCAAGTGTCTGAGGCTGGATTTGAACTCAGGTCCTCCTGACTTCAGGGCCGGTGCTCTATTCAGTGTACCACCTAGCCAGCCCAATTTTCATCCTTTAAAAGGTACAGGAACCAACAAGGGAAAATTCTATTGTGGATCTGATTCTCCCTAACTGGCAGGAAATAGTTCCAGGGATGGAAATGATAGGAACCCGGAGGAGAAGTAATTACTCACTTCTAACCCAGCTTAGACTCCAGCTCTCAGGACCACTTTTCCATTCTGCCCCAAGAGTCCCACTTAGCCAGATGATACCTCTGCTCCTGTTTCCTCTTGCTCTGATTGGTGAGTTCCTCTCTGGAAGCGCAGGTCAGCCATACTCATGTCTAACCTAGCTCATTCCTGGACTGTCCAGATTATTTTTTCACCTTCTCCCCGTGTGGGCATTCTCTCTTCCCCTGACCCCTCACTTTTCAACTCTCTTTTATGGGTTGCTTTCTACCATTAGAATGTAGTAAGTTTTTGAGGGTAAAGACTGTCTTTTGGCTTGTTATTTGTAGCTCCAATGCTTAGCACAGTGCTTAGCACATAGTGAATGCTTAATAAATTCATTATCTAATCTAATTAAATTCAATTGTTTATGATAGAGGAGAGGAAATCTACACACATCTTGATATTTGCCCTAGATCAAGGGGAAGCAGATTTAAAAGGGTTCAGAGGAACTATATTTAGCATCCCACGGAAGTCAGCCCAGTAGGGATGAGAGATGGGTAGGATGGAATTCCAAAGACAGAAAAGAAAAAAGATTCCAATGAGGAAGAAAAATAGTAGGTAATGGAAGAGACTAATCTGATTGTACAGGGGATTCACCAACTAACTTAGACTTTAACAAGATAGAACCAAGGGCAGAAAACAGAATGAATATGAGTGGTGAGGTCCTAAAAAGCATGTCAGGTCTGCTGGAGCTCAGCTTTAGCTGAGGCTAGTAAGGGAGGCTAAGGACAGCAAAAGAGATTTTAGCTGTGGTGCAAGAAAAAGGTGGGTCAAAGAAGGGATAGGACTTCTGAGTGGGAAGAACAGAATGATGTCACAGAGCTACTCAATTCTGAATTTCCTTCTGTTTTCTATGTCAAAGACAATGTTCTCTGCACTAGAAATTACAGGACAAAAATGGCTAACAAGGAATTGATGCTTAAAATCATAGTATCATAACTTTAGAGCTAACAGGGATCTCAGAGGCCATCTCATCCAACCCCTTTATTTTTATTTTTAATTTTTTAAGGCAATCAGGGTTAAATGACTTGCCCAAGGTCACAGAACTAACAAGTATCTGAGGCTGGATTTGAACTCAGGTCCTCCTGACTTCAGGGTCAGTGCTCTATCCACTATGCCATCTAGCTGCCCCCACCTCATTTATTTTACAGATGAAAAA
>JAQQSU010005793.1:0-13701 GCA_028627135.1 Pseudochirops cupreus | reverse complement strand
GTTGCTGTGGCCTGGAAGGCTGAGATTTCTTCTGGGTCCTAGGGCCAGCCAAACTGCTGGAGAACTGAAGAAGCATGACCAAGATACTAAGATTTGTTTGTTTGTGGCTTGGTTGACCCTTGAATTCCCAGGAACAGAAATTGTAAAGATTATCAGATGTGCTGGACCCTGTGAACTTTGGTGTGTAACAGGAGCTGTTAAAACGACTGGACAAGGATCTGGGAGCTGTCTGCCTCTGAATACAGGTGACTGTTGGATTCATGTAGGAGCTGGAACCATGGAAGGGGATCCAGGGAATCTGAGAGACCACCCTGAGTCAAGATGCAGAAAAAGACCTTTCCTTTGATATTGAATGCTGTGATGAAATCTAAGTTTTCTAGAGACAGAGAAGTGGAGGGTTTGTATCATTTTCTAATGATTGTCTTTAGTGATTAAGGGTACTTGGTGACTGATTGCCAGATAAATGACTGATTAAGTTAACTTATGATTGTCCTATGAGTGGAAGACTGACTATTGTACTGTGGGATGACTGAATAAGGAGGGAGACCTCCTTAGGGATACCAGATGATTGTTCTTTGATTCTTTGTTCTAACTAAGGTGACCACTTTGGTGAAAGCTATCTGGCCATTTTAATGATAAGGTGTTGTGAACACTATATTGTGATTTTGTGTGATAAGATGTGATGTGAATATTACATTATGATTTGTTGTGAATGTTTGCTTTAATTTGTTATGAAATAAATGGAGTGTTCACTATACTGTGCAATCAGAACCTTAAAAGCTGTTCATGGTAGCATTCTTTTGGGAAGCTGCTCATGCATGGCATTACACCTCCTCAGCAGAGAAATTTATCTGAATTTCACTGAAAAAATCAGATATTTATCAAGACCTATCTTGTTCTCATCTGCCATACATCAGGTACCTTCTTTGCTTTTTGACTTCAGTATCAGATGAGCAATCTTTCCTCTGCTAGCTAAAGCAAACTCCTTCCCATGTGTCCATCATCCCACTCCAGCTCTTCATTTTCCTCAGTGTGCTGCCTTTGCTGTACCCCCTTCATTTCACTATTCTTAGTCTCCCACACTACAGACTCCATCCCTATTGTCACGAATCAAACCATTTCTCTCTAATCCTCAAACAAGTAACTTGATCCATTCAGCTGGAGAGACATTTTCCAAAATCTTCCTTCTGTTTTTCAAGTAAACACCTAGAAATGCCCATTTATGACTGGTGTCTCCAACTCCTTTTTTCTTTTACTTTGCCTGAAATTCTCTGCAGACCACATTCCAATTTCATTCTTCAATAGAAGCTCTTCTCACCAAAATTACCAAACATTTCAAAGCAGCTAACTCCACCAGCCCTTATTCAGCCTCATCCTTCTTGGTTTATCTGCAGTCTTTGACACAATCACCCTTTTCTCTCTCTGGGTTTTAGTGACTGCAGAAAATGTATATTCAGTTCTGACTTCAGTAAGCTGGCCCTTCATTTGCCAGCCTTTTTTCACTCAAGTTTGCTGTTTGGATACCATACCTGCAGAGTTCTCTTGCAACAAGAGTTGTTCATTTTTGAGGTTTACTGGATTTTGTGTTGACTACATTGTGTACACATTCCATGAGCTGATAGTGAGTAGAATCATCTTTGTAGGCATTTTCATACATTTTTTTATTTCAACCAGAGTGAAATTCCCTTTCTGTCATGAGAATCAGGCCAGGGTTGGGTAAGAAGACAATTTTTAGGGTCATTTTTCTAGCCCTTTCTTCACATCAGGTGATGAGTGAGATCATTAAAAAGCTGCTCACACACCCAGGGGCCTGCCATTTAAAACTGCTTCCAGTGAGAAATGATCCTATGGTCTGGGGGGACTGTGTGGAGGGTTGTGGCCACAGTTCCCAGAGTATCCACACCTGCTGCTTCAACATTTGCCTGTCTCCACAGGCCTTTGAGATAGGTATAATGGTAAAATGGTGTGAGTGATGTCTTTTGACTGATGTGTAAAAGGGATTTAAGTGAGGCAGTTACGGGAAGTTGTTGGCCTTAGTCTCTCCTCCAGAGTTATCACAACGCAGTGGCAGGACAGAATCAGGACAACTGGAGATGGCTCAAGATGCAGTGGATGACTGTAATGGCAAACAAAGTACTACTTTGCTCCTTGTTTCAGCTTTTCAAGTGCCTTTGAGCCTCACCTTTCATTGTGTTAAGTCTTTGTTGGAAACAGCATACAATGTGTTGCCCTTAAATGGCCTAAGGGAGTTTGGAGGCTTTCCCTATCCTCAGTAGGCTAAAGTCATCACATGGAGCTTATCGTGGGGAGTTTGCCAAAAGTAAACAACAGGAAGGGTGGAAAAGAAAGGAATAGAGCAGAGAAAAGCTTGAGCAGAGCTGGGACCAGGCAGAAGTGACAGGGAGAATGGTTGTGATGTCAGCACTCAGTAAAACTCTGTTTTCCTGCCAGACAAAAGCATTCTGTCTGTTGTCCTGAGACAGAAGCCCTGAAAGATGGCTTCACTGCTGTTACAGAAGTCCAGGGATTTTACTGTTTATTTGTGTTTGATTTCTCAGACAGAAAGTGAATTGAGATGATAGTGGTGGCAATGTGTATTAATATTGTTGTTTCTCTGTTAAGCTTAATGTATGCAAATATCGTAGCTTTGTTAAGCTTTCTCTTACTAGAAACAGAATCTTTCAGGAGTTTGGAGTGGAACGGTCCTGGTAAGTTGAGGTATGAAACAAGCAGAGAACTGCCTATGTGTGAGTCCAGGCAAGAATATGGTGAATATCAGAACCGGCTGAGAGCAGTCACCATGTGGAGAAGGAGCCAAAGAGTTTAGAAGACAACCTTGAGCCAAGAGGAAAGAGAACTTTACTTGGGTGCTCTGTATTGACTGATGACATTGTGATTTACTGTGACCTAGGGGTGGGTGGTGTTAGCTTTCTGTTACCCCTTAAGGATGATTGACTTAAGGATCACTGGAGGCCAGACTGGAGTCAAGATGAAATAGGACTTTACATGGACACTCTGTCCTGACTAAAGAGATTGTAACTTACTGAAAGATGTGTTTTGTTTCAGACTATATGGTCGACTTAGAAATAAGTTGTTATGTTTTTGCAGTTGTGAATGTTGTGCTTTACTTTCTGGAATGTTATACATCAGTTTCTTGCTGAATAAACAGAGTTCACTATACCATGTGATTAGATGTTTATTCACAGCAGCAGTCCTCAGGAGAGTTGCTTGAGATTGGCTTTACAATGACCTTACCATCTTCAGTGTCTAGCCAAGCTCTAAGCATCCCACAGTGCCTGCTTCAGCTGCCTTCATAGCTGTTGGAACAAACTGTTCTCATTCACCCATTCCAACAGGGGAAGGCTTCAAATGCTTAGGGTAGACACCATCTAATTCACCAATGATTTTGAAACTCCCTGGAAATTCTGAACTTTGGTTAGTCCATTTGCTAAAAAGGTTTACCAGGGTGTGACCCCTTGCTCATGCTACAGCTTCTTGGACATACATGTGAGAGTTGGGTGGAACAGGTGGCTACCAGAGGTAGAAAGCAGACCCAAAAAGGGCTCAGCAGCCATCACACCAGAGATACCAGTCCTCCCTGAGTGTACCCTAACCTCCTCTCCTAGTTCACCAAACTAAACTCATTTGCTCTTCCCCTACCCTTCCATCTTCCATCTCTCCTTCCAATAGTGTAGGCTCACAAATGAAGTTTTATGCACACCTCACTGACTCTCACACATTCACACTCCTGATGCCCATATTCAATCTGCTGCAAATTCCTGTGATTTCACCTTAGCAACATCTCTCCTATATATCCCCTTCTCTCCCAACACTGCCACTGTCTCGGTTCAGACCTCAGTCACATCACACTTGATATAAGAACCTGCTGGTTGCTCCAGCTGCCTCAAGTCTCCCCTCACTCCAGTCATTTCTCCACCCACTTGTGAAAGTTCATCTTCCTAAAGTTCTGGACTGACCATGTCACCATGTACTCAACAGCCTTCTGTGGCACCTTAGCAAGATGATAAAATATAAAATCCTCTCTAGGGTTGTTAATCACCTACCCCTTCATCCTACTCTTCTCATCTTTCACTTTAAGTGTGCCCTGAACATGCTATAATTCAGTGGAATGGGACTCCTTTCTGTTCTGTGAACAGGACATTCCACTTCCTGACTATGTGGGCATTCCTCACCGTCCTAGAATGCTTGCCCGGGTTTCCTCAAATCGCCAAGTAGATCCAAGTTTCCATAATAAGATTTTCTGGTCCTTCTTCACTTTTGTCCCTTCCCTCTCTCAATGAACTCCAATTTGTCCTGTCCATGACAGATTCCTACATTGTTACTGGTGAGTTGTCTGCCTCCCCAGTCTGTGAATTCCAGGACAACAGGGGATGGTCCTTGTTTCTCTTTATATCCCTGGTGCTTAGCAAAGGGTCTGACACATAGCAGGCACTTGATAAAGGCTCATTGGCTTAAAGAAGGTCAAAGAAAAAGCCATATTAGAAAGCCTAAGCCCTTTTTGCACTTTCAGGGCAGTTCCTCCCCCAAATTCCAAACAGCATCTTTCTATAAGACCAGAGATTTATCAGTGGGAGCATAATTGCCATGGTGTCCAACTCCCTCATTTTACAGATGAGGATACTGAGGCTCAGTACTTCAGTGACTAGTCCAGGATCCCACTGCTAAAAAGTGTCTGGAAAAGAATTCCAAGTCAAGGCCTCCAGCCCCCAAATCTAGCACTTGCTTGATCCCCACACCTACAAGCCTCTTGTCATCCCAGCTCTCACATACCTATTTTTGCCTCACTCACCTTGATGGCAGCTCCTCAGGACTTCTTGCTCGAATAGCCATGGGGCTTCCCTTTCCTCAAAGTAAGAGATCAGAACTTCTCTGGGAACTGGCAGCCCTGGGCATGGGGAATCAGGGATGAGGAGAGAGAAAACCTTGCAATTTACTTCTCTTTATGAAAGAGTATACATGCAAAGCCACTCCATTTAGAGAATCAGTCCATCATGTTCACACAGATCTGGCTCATTCTCCCATTAATGCTTGTAATGCAAGTAACTCAAAGAGGAATGGGCCAGATCATCCTTGAACTACAGGAAAAGGGACCTTGATGAATCATCTTTCGTCATGTCCCTTCCACTGCTCCCCACTGTCTGAAACCTATAAAAGACTTCGAACTCTTCCTTCAAGGAGTCTTTGCCTCTTCTTAAGAGATTCTCCTGCTGGGGAACTAAATGAACCACAGTTAGGCCAAATTCTGATTCTTGGTCAGTCTGTTATTCCTGCCAGTGACAGGGATTTGTAAGCAAGGATACCAGAATGGTTACCATAAGTCCTGAAGCAAGATTTCCATAGAAACTTATTTTGGGAGCTTTGGGGAGAGAAGGGGAAAAGATCATGGAGCTAATTTGGAATCATAAAATGTGTGGTCTTGGTGCATTTTCTTCATAGGAGGATGGACTCATTGCATAGTTTCTATTACCTAGAAACTAGAGGCAGCTGGGAGTACAGTGGAGAGAGCCCAGGGCTTGGAGTCAGGAAGGTCAGGGTGTAAATTCAGCCCTCAGACAGTGACAAGTTATATACCTCTGAATACTGTTTGCTTCAGTTTCCTCAAAAACCAAATGGGGATAATAGCATCACCTAATCGCATAGTATTGCAAAGAAAGCATGTAGCACAACAGCTGGTGAAGAGCATCTGAACAGAAATGCTTATTCCTTTCCTTTCCCACCATCTGGGCTGGATTTTGGGGCAATGTTAAGGCAGATGAAGGACAAATGTGCCTTACCAGGCACAGGTGGGAGCTGAGAGGTATAAACTGATGCTTTTCACAAATACTTGGCCCCTCCCAAAGAGGAAGGGGTGCAGGGAAAAGCCACCTGAGCCATTTTCAGAGATTTGTCTGACAAAATTCATGTCCAGGGAGAAACTGGACTACATAATGAGGGATTACTTCCACACCTGAGATGCTACAACACTGATCTGATCTGGGACCTCAAGCTCCCTAGAATTGGCAAGAGACATTTTCAGGAGCAACCAGGGGACCTCCAGGTTCTCTTCATACAACGTACTAACCTTTTATAGGAAAACCAGGCAGCAGGAGGACCCTGTCTCAGGGACACAGGAGACCAGCACTTTTCCCTTTCTAGTAATTGATAAATGCTCCAAAGCCAGAACACTCAGAAATGAAGATATTCCCTTTGATTTCTGACTGAGAGTGGCCAGGGGAAGTGTCCTTACCCAGAGAGAGCAGATTCTGGGCATTCTCCAGCATGACCTCCTTGTACAATTCCTTCTGAGGAGGGTCCAAAAGGGCCAGCTCCTCCTGGGTGAAGTCCACAGCCACATCCTTGAATGTCAACCACTCCTAAACCACAAAAAGTCAGAAGATTTAGAAATGGAGGAGACTCCAGAATTCATGTAGGCTAACCTTTAACAAATGAGAGGAAGAAAATGAAGCATGGAAAGGGAACAGGCTATACTCTTCATGAGTGTCAGAGTCACCCCTTGAATGATAGTCATTGAATCCAAAGCAATATCAGGAAAAGCTTTTGATATTTTCATTTGGAATACAGTAGAGAGAGGTCTTAGTATGGAATGTGCCTCCCTATGGCATGTGTGTAAAAGTATGCACTGTAACTGTGAGGCAGAGGAATTGGCGAAGGAGAAAGAGAGAAGACAATAGGAAATTCCTTCCTTTTCAAAACTGGTAAACGTAATATTTATAAACAAATTCTGTGATGAATGTGTGAGAAACTCGCAATTATGTGTGTTCTGGGGAGGAATGGGACAGGAATGTCTGTCTGGTTATAGAAAAGAGGAAAAAAAAAGAAAAGATCTAGTTTATTTCCTGAAAAATTGAAACAAAGTCTTATTCAAATAAAACATGAAAAGGATTCATAAGACATACTTATTACAGTCTGAACTGAACTGTGAAATATGAGTCTTTCCTGCCAGTGAAGGAGAACTATCTGTTGTTACACTGAGGGCTAGAGGCTACCCTGGGTATGATGTGGCCTGGCCAAAACATCTCATGCCTTCACTTTATGATTGCTGATCAGATTAATAGACCCCAGCAGGCATGACCACATGCTGGGCAGCAATAGTCCCTGTCAACATTTGGGCTGCAGATGCCTCTAAATGTGTGCATCTCCCCTTTCTTTTGAGGTACTGCAATTTTGCTTTGCTAACACAGCAAATTATTTGCAGATATGCATGAAGGGTGGTCCTTTGCCCCTGTCTCCCATATCTCACAACTGATTATGAAATTCCTCAGAGATACTTTGGTAGTGTCTTTTTATCACTTCTAACAACCCTGTGAGTGCCTTCCTTGCATGCTTTCTCCATGAAAGTCTTTTAGGCAAACAGACTTTTGGCATTTGAACATGTCCAGCCCATCAGAGTTGTGCTCTTTGCAGCAGTGTGAATGCTTGGTGGTCTAAATTAAGAAAGGACCTCTGTGCCTGGTACCTTATTCTGCCAGGCGATCTTCAGAATCTTCCGCAGACAAATGAAATGGAAGCAATTCTGTTTCTGGCATGGTGCTGGGAGACTGTCCAGCTTTTGCAGGCATACAACACTGAGGTCCCAGCACAGTAACTCTGGAGACCTTCCCTTTGGTGCCCAGTCTAATACCTCTTCTCTCCTACACTTTCTGCGAGTGCTGACCTATCTCTGGCAGAACATGCATCGAATAGTAAAATTAGTTTTCTGAAACAGAAAATAATCTGAGGCACAAAATTTGCAACTAAATTGGGATTTCATTGAATCATTGGACAGGTTACCCTTTGAGGAAGGCCGAGTAACTCACCAGTAATTTGTGACAAAGGTGTAATTTACAGCTTGTTGTTTTTAACAGAAGAGGAAGAAAAGAATTACAATAACCTTAGGAATCACGTTTTGAACAAAATGCAACTGGACAAGGCAATTTATCTGCCTACTTACTGCTCCTGGGTTTTCTTAACCCAGATTCATCCTGCACCTATCAGTCAAAGTGAGATTGCCCCAGCAATCCTTGCTCCACAGCTGACGAGCTTTCCAACCATAGTATTATTGTAAAGGAGCTGATAGTTTGAGGAAAGACAGGAAAAGATGAGCTTGTGGTTTTTAGCAATCACAACCTATTCCCCAGGTGCCAGAAAGGGAAATCCAACCTTAGAAGATTATACTACTATACTTAAGAGTTAACCTACAGCTGAAGAAAAAATGAAAAGGAGCTAATCCACTAAGTCCACTAAGATTGGAAAGAGGAACTTAGCCTTCTGTCAACCCCTTTCTCCGGCAGCCAGGAGGAATTAATCCTTTGAAAAGGGTCTTATAATCCAATGATTATTTTAGTCCTACAAAAACATGTGTCTTACTCTAAATAATCTTCTACTAAATGACAAAATCTCATCAATCTATATATTCACTAAATCTATACATATCCTAGACATAAGAGAATATCAATGTTATTCTGGCTTAGCTGTGTGGGCTAGCTTTTCCCAAAGAAAGGAATTTAATCCTACCATTAAACTAAAAATGAATCAAAGCAGTTAAATAGTAACTGATTTAAAGGTTATTTCTTTTCACAATCATCACTCATGTGTACATGTTGGAAGGTATACTGTCAAGGTAAGTGAACTTGTTCAAAGGTTTAAAATTTCTCCATTTGCTGTAACCGATAGATGGTACCATGCTGAATAGTGGAGAACCACTACCATTTTTAACATTAAAAGCATATATATATATACACATACACACACACACACACACACACACACACACATATAAAATTTCCCCCATTACATCTTAAATTTTTTTAAATGTTTTTTTCTTTTGTTTTTAGTTACAAATTTACTCCCCCATTCCTTTCCTTCCCTCCCCCCTCCCTGAGATAGTAAACAATAATATATAGTTACATTTTGCAATCTTGTAAAACAATTCCATATTACTCATTTAGTACAGGAAGACTTAAAAAAAGAAAGACTGTAATAAAGAAATTGAACAAAACAGCATGTTTCAATGTGTATTCAATCAATATCAGTTTTCTCTAAATGTGTATGCGTCATTAGTACTTTGGGATTTTTTTCAGATCACTACATTGCTGAGGATAACTAAACCATTCACAGTTCATGAATGAACAGTATTGCCATGGCTGTGTATAATCTTTTCTTGGTTCTGTTCACTTCATTTTGCATCAATTCCTGTAGATCAGTTGTTTTTTTTTCCCTTAAATCATCCCGCTTGTCATTTCTTATAGCACAATAATATTTCATTACCGTTGTATACCACAGATTGTTTAGTCATTCCTAAATTAATGGCCATCCCCTTCATTTCTGATTCTCAGACACCACGAAAAGAGCTGCTATAAATATTTTTGTACAAATAGGTCCTTCCCATGCCACCTCCCTGCAGACATAAACATGCTCATTTTGTGCTGTCTTTGGAATATAGATCTCTCAGTGGCATTGCTGGATATGGTATGCAAAGAGTATGCGGAGTTTTATAGCTCATTGGATATAGTTCTAACTTCCTCTCTAGAATGGTTGGATTAGTTCACAACTCCGTCAACAATGCATTAGTGTCAGTTTTCCCACATCCCCTCCAACATCCAACATTTTCCTTTTTTAGCATAATAGGCCATCTGATAGGTATAAGGTGGCACCTCAGAGTCTTTTTAATTTACATTTCTTTATAATAGTGGTTTAGAATTTTTTGATATGGCTATAAATAGTTTTGATTTTTTTGACTGAAAACTTGCTGTTTATATACTCTGACCATTTATCAATTGGGGAATGACTTCTATTTTTATAAATTAGACTTGGTTCTTTACATATTTAAGAAATTAGTGGGTAGAATCAAGAAGGAATAGTAAAAGCAGGAATTTGCTTGGGCTCCCACTCAAACCACTTCCAACACATGTAAAAAATGACTCTAATCAAATTTTAGTGCTGCAGAACCCACAAAGTGACAGAGAAACAAATCTCCCACTGAAGGCAGCCTGGCAGATGGACAGGAAGGATCTATTGCACAGGGCTTTGAGTGGAGGGCAGTCTCATGTGGGCTTGCACCAGCACAAACAAGTAGTGCAGAGCATCCAGAGCAGACATCAGGGGAGTGAATCACTGGCAGCTGTGGTGGTTTCCAGACTTCTCAATCCATAAACACCAAAGAGACAGTAAAAGCTCAGTGGGGGAACTCTGTTTATTCTGTGTGAGAGAAGAGCCTGCCCCTAGGCCAGTGCAGAGGGCAGCAGATGTTGTTTCCAAAATACTAAACCCACAAATCATAGGGGGATCCAAGCAACTGTCCAGAGGGCTATTGTAGGACTCCCTTTGCTGGTGCTGAGGCAGGATTCTCTCGCTTTGCCCTACTTAGATCTGGGTTGCAGTCTTGGGTGGTGATCCTGGGGTAAGGAATGCTGGCATGGCGGAGCTTTTTCAGGCTGCGGAGAGGCATTCTTCCTCACCGTTTTGAGGTAGATGCCTAGAAAAAGCTCTGACAACAGCTGTACAAAACCCCAGGAATTTGGGACACAGCACTATTCTGTGTATATTCCAATCTGGAATTCTGGAAGCAGAGTTCTACCATGGCAAAGGGCTCAAAAGTCAAGTAATTGGCTGGCAAGATGAGCAAAAAGAAGAAGAGAACTCAAACTACAGAATCGGTTTTTGGTGACAAAGAGGATCAAAACATAGAACCAGAAGAAGACAACAAAGTCAAAACTCCTGCATCAAAAGCCTCTGAGAAGTTATGCCTTTTTCGGAGATACTTGTTATAAAAAATTTTCCCCAGTTCTCAGCTTTCCTTGTGTGCACTGGTTTTGTTTTTGCTAAATATTTTAATTTTACATGATCAAAATGATTGATTTTATACTTTATAATGGCCTCTGTGGTTTGGTCATAAATTCTTCCTTTATCCATAGATCTGACAGATAATCAGTCCTATACTTTCCTAATTTGCTCATGGTATTATCCCACATGTGTAAATCATGTAGCCATTTTGACTTCATCTCGGTATACGTTGTGTGATGTTGGTCTCTATCTAGTTTCTCCCACTGTGTTTTTCAGTTTTCCCAGCAGTTCTTGTGCAATAATGACTTTCTGTTTCAGAAGCTTGGGTATTTGGGTTTACCAGATATCAATGACAAGGTCACTTACTATAATTTAGTTTGAAACTAATATAGTCCACTGACCCACCACTCTATTTTTTAGCCAGTATAAGACTTTTGATAATTACAACTTCCTAATACAAGCTGAGATCTGGAATGGCTGGCCAACCTTCCTTTATATTTTGTTTCACTAATTCCCTTGATATCCTTGACATTCTGGAGAATTGTAATTTTCTTGGTGTTAATAACAGAACAAAATTAGTGCTAGCATCAGAGAACTGATGCATAGTTTGTTATTCAGTTGCACAGAATTAAGAGTAATTGTGGAGGGTTTTCATACATTTTTTTAAAAAGCAAAATTTAATTAGTGTAGTTTGTATTTCAGGTAACTCATGATGAAGACATTGACAATCTTCTCCAGAGAAATTAAGGCTCTAAACATACCTCTACAACTCTGGAAACTTGGGAGAACCAAAGTCAAGAGAATGAGTTAAGAATCCTACCGACGGGCCATATTCAGGAGAGGTGGGCAAAATCCGAAAATACCTTGTTATTGGGGAGTAGTCATCTGTATTTGCAACCTGTTACATGCATCATGTGTGTGGTCAATGCACAAGGAACGTGGCGGGCTTCCATTTTCATCATGAGGATATCATTCACTTCAGAGATTTGTTATCTGGGAGCAATTCTCCATCATATCTACAAAACTGTTGTTTACTTTTTCATCGTGATTTCTTCTTTACAACACCTGATTCATAGTCTATCTTTAACCCATACATCACCTTTTACTTCCATTATTTTATTATTTTACTTTGGAACCAGTAAGGTATTTATGATCCTTTACACTTTCTGAGATTCCCAAGAATTTTTCCCACATTTTTGTTTTCCCACAGAACTCATCATATGGGCTTTCATTGTAAGAAGGAAGTTCTCTTATCAACTGATAACTGATCTCTGATTACCTAACTCGCACCCAACAAAAATCATTCCAAATATTTTCCTTTTGCAAGTATCTCACCATCATTTGATGGGGCTGCAAAAAAGTTACTGCAAACAAAAACAGCAGAAATTATCAAGATATCTTTCCCTTCCATAATAAAATAAGAATGCAAATTGGTTCAGAGACTGCAAAAGATTCAAACCCAAATGGTGACTTAACAATGGTATTTTCACTTTTAATACTACACTAATAAAATCATGGGTGCAGCTAGGTGGCAGAGTAGATAAGAATGGTGGATCTCAATTCTGAAAATTCTGAGTTCAAATATGACCTCAGACCTTTACTATCTCAGTGAACCTGGGTAAGTCACTTAACTCTGTTTGCCTCAATTTCCTCATCTGTAAAATGAGCTGGAGAAAGAAAAAGAAAACCACTCCAATATCTTTGCCAAGAAAATGCCACGTGGGTTCACAAAGAGTCGGACATGACTGAACAACACATTGACAACAATAACAAAAACATTATGGAAGCAACATTTTAGAGGACTGAAGAAAATAAAATTCACTTGTTAAAATTCAGAAAAGGCCTAAAATGTCAAGGGGTATGATGAAAAGCATAGAGGGGGAACAGTGCTTCCAAACTGCAAAATGTAGTATAAATCAGTGGTCGTCAAAACCATCTGGCATTGCTAAAATTAAAAAAAGAGAGAAAGACGATTTAATGGAACAGATTAATGAAGGGAGATTCAGAATCATTAGAACTTGTGTCTGATTAAGTAAAAAACAGACTACTTTGGGTAAAACTCGTCTGCTAAGATGAGGTCAAAATGGGTACATGATTTAAATATAATGGATGATACCATAAGCAAATTGAGGGAGAATGCGATAGTTTACCTTTCAGGTCTCTGGATAAGGTAAGAACTTACCATCAAAGAAGAGACAGAATGCATTTTGATTGTATTATATTAAAATTAAAAGATTTTTTTTGCAGAAACAAAATCAATGCAACCAAGATTAGAGCAAAAGCAGACAACTGAAAAAATTTACAGCAAGTATCTGCGATAAAGTCCTTATTTCTGAACCATATAGGAAACTGAGTCAAATGTATAATAATACAAGTCAGGACCCAATTGATAAATGATCAAGGATAGGAACAGGTAGGTTCTGGGTGAAGAAATCATAGCTATTTATAGTGCAGTAAAAATACTCTAAATCCATACTGACTAGAGAAATACAACTCTGAGGTACAACCTCACACCTATTAAATTGGCTAATAAATCAGTGAAGGAAAAGATGAATATTGGAGGGAAGAAGGAAAACTGGGACACTAATACACTATTGGTGGAGTTGTGAACTGATCCAACAATTCTGGAGAGCAATTTAGAAGTGTACTTAAAGGGCAATAAAACTGTGCATACTCTCTTACTTAATAATAACACAACTAAATTAGAACCCCAAAGATATTTTTTTTTAAGGGAAAACATCCAATTTATACAAGGGTATTCAGAATACCTCTTTTTGTGGTGGCAAAGAACTGGAAATTGAGAGGATGCTCACTAATGGAGAACTCCTTACAAGTTGTGGTATATTACTGCAATGGAATAAGAGTGTGCTATAAGAAATGACAAACGGGAGGACTTCAGACACACCTAGAAAGACTTAC
>JAQQSU010005791.1:0-13702 GCA_028627135.1 Pseudochirops cupreus | reverse complement strand
GGGGGAAGGGCGATGAGAGGTGGGGTGATGGAGGGGAGGGCAGAGTTGGGGGGAGGGCTGATGAATGTTCACATTTCTGTAGAGGGATAGGGACAGGGTGGAGAGTGGATGGGGAGGGGCAGTATAGGAAGAAGGGACATTTAATCAGACTCTCACAGTGTGCTCACTATGGAGAGGTCCTGCGTAATTTCACATGTTCAACCTGTATTTGATTGCTTGTCCTTCCAGTGGGGGTGGGTGGCGAGGGAGGAGGAGAAAGAATCTGGAATCTGAAGTTTCATAATCAAATGTTATGAATGTGTGTATATAGATATAGATATAGATATATGTATATATATATGCATATATATATGCAATTATTATTATTATTATTGACTACATCCAACTGGAACTTGAAATACACAGGCACTGTGGTTGGGAGATCCATCCTGCCCTACCGAAAAGTGACATAGGAAGGAATAGACTGGGGGAGGGGGGACACACTGGGATGGCTGTTTTGGGGGGGTGGGTGGGGGAAAGAGGGGGAGAAAATATGCAACTCAAAATCTTGTGGAAATGAATGATGCAAACTAAAATAAAATTTAGAAACAATTTCTCACACAAAAAAAGAAATCTCAGAAGGAGATAACTCAAAGGACAATAAAAACAAGAACATTTGGGCATATTTTGGTTGAATTATGTAACCTGTGTTGACACAAGTGCAAGAAGTATTGTAGAAGGCATTACTGAAGGTATGCATGGCCAGAAGGAGATGTAGGACTATCATACAGAAAGAATGAAATACTAATGATGCGCAATCCTAGGGTTGTACTGGTAGTCATACAATCACAGAATTTTCATTTTGGAAGAGGCTTTAATGGTCATCTAGCCCAACTCTTACCTGAAAAAGAATCTCCTCCATGACATACTTAACATGTGGCCATCTAGCCTTTTCTCAAAAACCTCCAATGAGGGAGATCCCATTACTTCCCAAGTCAGTCTATTCCTCTTCTAGAAAGCTCAAACTATTAGATTTTTCCTAACACTGATCTTAAATTTACTCTTTGTAACTTTCCCTGTTTCTGCAGTTATTTTTTAAATTAATCTTTTATTTATTTATTTTAAGTTTTCAACATGCATTTCCACACAATTTTGAGTTACAAATTTTCTCCCCATCTTTCCCCTGCCCCCCACCCCAAGATAGCAAACCTACTGAATACCCCTTCCCCCAATCTACTCTCTCTTATATCCTCTTCCACCCCACCCCACCCCCACTTTCTAGTAGGGCAAGATGGATTTCTATACTCCGGTGCCTGTATATCTTATTTCCCAGTTGAATATAAAAAACAATTTTTTAACATTTATTTTTAAAACTTTGATTTCCAGACTCTTTCCCTTCTTCCCTCCTCACCCACCCCCACTGGGAAGACAAGCAATTCAATATAGGTTGTACATGTGTAGTTATGCAAAACATTTCCATAGTAGTTATATTGTGAAAGACTATATTTCCCTCAATCCTATCTTGCTCCCCACTTACTCTATTTTCTACTTTGACCCTGTCCCTTTTCTTTAATGTTTTTTTTTGCAGGGGGGAAGGCAGGGCCATTGGGGTGAAGTGACTTGCCCAAGGTCACATGGCTGGTAAGTGTTAAGTGTCTGAGGCCAGATTTGAACTCAGGTCCTCCTGATTCCAGAGCTGCTGCTCTATTCACAGTACCGCCTTGCCACCCCCAACCCTGTCCCTTTTCAAAAGTGATTGTTTCTAACTACTCATCTTATCCCCTTACCCCCTACTTTCCTTTAGGGTAAGATACCCAACTGAGTATGTTTTTCCCTCCTTAAGCCAAATTCAAGGAGAGAAAGGTTGACCCATTCCCTTTCACCTTCCTGCTCTTCCCCTCTTTTATATAAGATAATTTACCCTATTCTATCTCTCCCTTTCTCCCATTATATTCCTTTCTCACCTCTTGATTTTATTTTTTAGATATCATCCCTTCCGATTCAACTGATCCTGTGCCCCCTCTTTGTACACATGTACACACATATACACACACTCACATATGTATTTATACACTCATACATCCTCCTATACATATATACATATATATTCCCTTCACCTATCCTCATTGTGAGGAGACTCATGAGTTACAATTATCATTTTTCCATGTAAGAATGTAAATAGTTCAACTTTAATAAGTTCCTTATGATTTCTTTTTACCTTCTCACACTTCTCTTGCTTCTTGTATTTGAAAGTCAAATTTTCTGTTCAGCTCTGGTTTTTTTCATCAAAATACTTGATAGTCCTCTATTTCATTGAATGATCATATTTTCCCCTGAAGCACTATGCTAAGTTTAGTTGGGTAAGTGATTCTTGGTTTTAATTCTAGCTCCTTTGACCTCCAGAATATCAAATTTCAAGCCCTTCAATCCCTTAATGTAGAAGCTGCTAGATCTTGTGTCATCCTGATTGTGTTTCCACAATATTCAAATTGTTTGTTCCTGACAGCTTGGGATCTGGGAACTCTGGAATTTGGCTATGATATTCCTAGGAGTTTTCTTTTGGAGATCTCTTTCAAGAGGTGATTGGTGAATTCTTTCAAGTTCTATTTTGCCCTCTGGTTCTAGAATATCAGGGCAATTTTCCTTGAGAATTTCTTGAAGGATGATATACAGGTTCTTTTTTTTTTATCATGGCTTTCAGGTAGTCCAATAATTTTTAAATTATCTCTCTTGGATCTATTTTCCATGTCAGTGGTTTTTCCAATGAGATATTTCACATTGCCTTCTATTTTTTCATTTGTTTCAATCTGTTTTATCACATCTTGATTTCTCATGCAGTCATTAGCTTCCATTTGCTCCAATCTAATTTTGAAGGAATTATTCTCTTCATTGAGTTTTTAAAATTACTTTTCCATCTGGCCAATTCAACTTTTTAAGACATTCTTCTCCTCATTGACTTTTTAGGCCTCTTTTGCCATTTGAGTTAGTCTATTTTTAAGGCATTATTTTCTTCAGCATTTTTTGGGTCTCCTTTAGTAGGCTGTTGACTTGCTTTTCATGATTTCCTTGCATTGTTCTCATTTCTCTTCCCAATTTTTCCTCCTCTTCTCTTACTTGATTTTCAAAATCCTTCTTGAGCTCCTCCATGGCCTGTAATCAGTTCATATTTTTCTTGGGAGCTTTTGATGCAGGACTTTTGACTTGTTGCCTTCTTCTGGCTCCATGTTTTGATTCTTTTTGTCTCCAGAAAAGGATTCTATGGTCTGATCAAACTTCCTTTGCTTGTTCATCTTGCCAGCCAATTGCTTGACTTGATCTCTTTACCA
Source organism: Pseudochirops cupreus (assembly GCA_028627135.1). Taxonomy (NCBI): domain Eukaryota; kingdom Metazoa; phylum Chordata; class Mammalia; order Diprotodontia; family Pseudocheiridae; genus Pseudochirops; species Pseudochirops cupreus. The sequence goes on along the minus strand of JAQQSU010005791.1, from coordinate 10,397 downwards.
CAGTAGAACTCTGCTTTCAGAGTAGAGAGAGCTGTGTCCCAAATTGCTCTCATTTTTGCAGTTGCCAGAGTTATAAGGAGGGTACCCTCTCTACAGCCACCACAAGCTCTGGCACACTAGCATTTCTCACCTCAGGACCACTGCCCAAGACTGTGACCCAGATCCAAGCAGGTCAAAACAAAAGCAATTACCCTCTGAATGGTCTCTTGGTTTGCTTATGATCTGCAGGCCAGGAGCTCCAGAGGCAAGCACATGGCAGCAGCTCCAGCCTCCAGGTGCCACCATCTCTAGCCCTGGGGTTAGGGGCTGAACCACACCTTCTGTCACCCAATTCCAACAGAGTTCCCTACTGACCTTTTACTTTCTCTTTGGCATTTGTAGGTTGAGAAGTCTGGAAACCACCACAGCTTCTGGTGATTCACTCTCCTGAAGTCTGCTCTGGTTGGTCTGTGCTGCTGGTCAGAGCTGCCCCAGGTCTGGGCCAACACAGCTCACACAGGACTGTGCTTGGCTCCCAGCCTGGTGCAATAGACCCTCCCTGTCAGCCTGCCCAGTTGCCTTCAGTGGTAGCTTTGTTTCTCTCTGTCACTTTGTGGGTTCTGCAGCTCTAAAATTTGTTTAAGAGTCATATTTTACAGGTATTGGAGGTGGTTGGTGCAGGAGTTTAAGCAGGTTCCTGCTTTTACTCCACCATCTTGGCTCCACCCCCTATTGTAGTTCTAAAGTCAAACAAAATAAGTCTAATCCCATTTCCATCTGACAGACATTTTAATACTTAAAGCACCCATGGTATGTCCTCTCCTAAGTCCTCTCTTTTCAAGGCTCAACATGCTCTCTTCCTTAAATCAAACTTCATATGGTATAAACTCCTGGCTACCCTCCTTGGGATGACCTCTAGATGAGCATTTCCGTTCTAAAATGAAATGCCAAAACCGAAAACAATACTTCAGTATGGTCAGACCAAGGCAGAGTACAGTAGGACTATTGTTACCTCCCCATTCTTGGAAATCATGCCTCATTTGATGCAGCCCAAGATCACATTGCTCTTTTTCATTGCAATATCACACTGACAATTCATATTGGTCTTGCCATCCATCAAAACTAATTCAAACTGAAGAGCCTCAATCTCCTCATATGTAAAATGAGAGGATTTGGTTTGATCATTTCTAAGGTGCTTTCCAGCTCCAAATCTAGGATCTATTATATTATGCTGTTGAAATATCCTCCTTCCATCTTGAACTTCTGAAATGTTTTTTCCAATTCAAGTGTAAAGATTTTACATTCATTGTTATTGAATTTCATCTTAATAGATTCAAGCTAAAGTTCAGATCCCAGCTCTGTCATACAGTGTATTGTTCATTCTTCCCAACTTTGTGGAGTCTAAAAATCTGATTAGTATTCTGCCTCTGCTTTTATTAATATCATTAATAAAATATGTTTAAGAGTGAAGGAGTAAGCACAGATCCTGCTAGTACTCCACTGTAGATTCCCTTCTTTGATAAAATCAAGCCATCATGTACTTCTCCTTGGGTCTAGTCCTTCAACAAGTTTCAAATCCATCTCATTAAACTATTATTTAAGCCGTGTTTTAACATTTTCTACCAGAATAACAAGAGAGATTTTATCAAAAGCTTTATTTTTAAAACATCCCAGGTAAACTGTATCTATAATATTTCCTAACCAGTTCAATAACCCTATAAATAAGGAAATAAAGTTAGTCTGGCATAATTTGTTCTATTATAAAGTCATCCTGATTATATACGATCACTGTTTTCTTTAAGAAAACTAACCATTTCTTGAATAATATGTTCTAGAATTTTGCCAAGAATCAGAATCATTTTCACTGACCTACAGTTTGATTTCATTTTCTTCCTTGTTTGAAAATTGGGACAATATTTGCCTTTCTTCAGTTCCGTAATACATCTCCACAATCTTTCAGTTATGATTGACAATAGTTTGGCTAATTACATGTAGCAATTCTTTCAGTATTCAAGTGGAAGGAAAGCGAAATAAAGGCCCACTATGTGTCAGGCACTGTGCTCAGTGCTTTACAAATATTCCATTGTTCCTCACAACAACTCTGTAAGGTAGATACTGTTACAGTCTCCATTTTATAGTTCAGAAAACTGCATCAGAGATTAAGAGATTTGCTTAGGGCCTCAAAGCTACTTGGCATCTGAGGCAAGACTTGATTTTGAGTCTTTTTTACTCCAGGCCCCATGTTTTCTCCACTATACCATCTAGCTGCCTCAAGAATGTATTCCATCTGGTCCACATGATTTGGTCTCACAAAACTAGACAATATTAAGCTTTTAATGTCTTGATATATTTAAAGTACTGAGAGGAAAAGATTCCATCATATTGTTTAGAACATCTCTAGATGATTTATGAACAGATACAGACAAGATTGACATACGATAAGAAGGACTAAAGAGATGCAAAAGGTTTAGTAGGAGGAAGGAGAAGTCACTCTGATAATGGATTCATCAAAGCAAGTGTGCACACATGTGCGTGTACAGATATATAGATGTGTACACACATATACATGTAAGCACATACATATAATTATATATATCTATATATGCATATATATAACACACATACACACACACACACATATATATATAATAGGAAGAAGACCTTTTGATTGCAAGTCAGGAAATGTAAGTTCTAGTTGTAGATCTTCTTTGATTAGCATTGATTAGATTTATGTGGGTTTTTTTTTTCAAAATTTTGAAAATAATTTGAAGTGGAAAGAAAAACCAGGAAGAAATGCATAAATATCTTGTTGGGAACACTTCATCATTCTTTTATAAAACAATAATACTCTAAAAGTTCCATCACCTTGTTTGTGGATGGGTTAGTAGGAGCAAAGAATTGTGGAAAAAAGTTTAAATTGTTTTGTTTCTTTCTTCCCCATGAATCCTCATTGTTGTGTTTCTTGCTGTTGTTGTTCAGTCATTTTGGTCATGTCTGACTCTTTGTGACCCCAGTTGGGGTTTTGTTGGCAAAGACATTGCAGTGCTTTGTCATTCCTTCTCCAGCTCATTTTCACAAGTGAGAAAACTGTGACAAATGGGGTTAATTGGTTTCACAGTAACACACAGCTAGTAAGTTTCTGAGGCCAGATATGAACTCAAGACTCCCTGACTCAAAAGCCAGTGCTCCATCCACTGTGCCACCTAGTTCCTATTCAACGTTGAATTTAGAATGCAAATAATTATTCTGAGAAAGGATCTCATTTATTTTCAAAATCACATGTCTTAGCAATTTTACTATATATATTAAGTCCTTTTTCTAAAGATAGACTTTTATGTGTGTCACAATAGTTTGAGTATCAATGATCTGTTATCATAAGTGTACATAACAGTGAACACTGAAAAGCTAAGTTAGTTGCAATAAGCATGTGATACAAATAAAAATAATTGGCAAGTTTTATCAAGATGGTGGGAGGATGTTGAAGGATATAAGTTTGAAATGTCAAGTTATTATTTTCCGTCTTTATTAGGTAACAACTTATTGCTAAACAAAACTTCTCTTAAAAAACTTGACTCACCTTTAGAACAGCGGATATGAAGCTTAGAAAACCACCCCATTGATAAATGAAACCTGCAGTTTTCAGGGAAGTATCAGAATGCAAACTATATTCTTGTTTGAACAAAGCTAAAAGAGAGGCCAGTTTGTGTTTGACAATGACAAATTACTTCCAAAGAAAATAAAGCTATGTCTCCCAGTTCTTCCATTCAACAGACCTGTTTCACTATCTGTCTAACCTTTGTCTCGAGTTCTGTCTCTGTATTCATATGATCATGAAAAATGAGAATGAATTGTTTATGGTGTTGAATTTATATGAGATCATCTACTTTTGATGATTCCAAAACACTTTAAAAACTTTTTTTAAAATAAAAAAACCAAGAGAATGATATTAGGAAACATCATTAAAAATCAATTTGAAAGAACTGAAACAATAGATTTTTTTAAATAAGTTTTTCTCAGCGTTGTCTGGGCTTTATATAATCATAGTTATCCATAGTATCTGCTTCTCTCACCATCTCTCAAAGAGCCATCCCATAGTAGTATTTTAAGACAAAATAGTATTTTAAGAAAAAAAGAAAAAGAGGACAGAAAAAAATTCAGCACAACTGACTGATACATTTAAAAAGTCCAAACACATGTGCAATGTATAATATCTGTGGACCTCCCACCTCCATGAAAAGGACTGAAAGTAGCTTCTCATATGTCTTCATTTAGGTAATGTTTGATCTTTATAATTTTGTTATACCCATTTTTATATGTAGTTGTTCTTTCCACTTACACTGCACTCATTATGTAGAGATATGTAATATACAATATGTTATATGTAATATATAATATGTAATATGTAATAATATATTACATATAGGGTTTTTTTACTGTTTACCTCACTCTGCTTCAGTTCATATTCTTTCCATACTTCTCTGTTTACAACACATACAACATTTCTTACTATACAGTAATATTCTATTAGATTCATGAACCACAATTTGTTTGATCAATATCCAATCATTGATTATCTACTTTGTTTCCAATTATTTGCTATCACAAAAAGTGTTGCTATAAATTATGTTGTGTATATGAGGAGTTTCTTATTATCAGTAGTTTCCTTGGGGGATGAGCCTAATAATAGTGTACATGATTCAAAAGTTATGAACAGGATTCCAGGGGATAGAGCCAAGATGAAAGAGTAGAGGAAGTATGAAAGTCAAGTTCTGTCAACATTATCCTCCAAAAAACTTTAAAATAGTGCCTCACTTTGAATTCTGGAATGACAGAACCAATAAAAGGTTGGGTTGAGACATTCTTCCATTCCAAGACAACTTAGGAGGTAGGAAAGAGAGGTCTGTGACACTGAAATGGGGGCTGGTCCAGAGCATATGTGATGGTAACACCAACTGTGGGCCTTAGAGGCAGCAGAAGCTTTGGTAACTCTCAGCCCAGGAATGGTAAGGGGCTTAGACAATTGGTCAGAAAGAGATGATAGGTGACTGCTGTGCTAGCACTGGCTTCAGGATCACCCATTATTTGGCAACTCCATTGCCCATAGCCCATTCCAGGGTGGAAAGGAGTACTTTCAGTCACAGGGGACTTAAACACAAAACCTGTATTGTTTTCAGTAACAAAGGAGCAAGGACTCTGAGGAACAATATTGCTTGTGGTGAAAAGGTATCATGGGCCCTTCCTGTTTAATGACCAGGGAACAGACCAGGAAAGTAGTGACCATGCCAATCCCTGGATCATACCACCTTGGAAGCAACAAAAATATCTAAACCCCTTGCTCTGAAAACATAAGTTCAAAGAAGCCTAAAGTTTGGGACAGTAACTTTCAACCTTACTCTACCCCCATTCTAGGAGCAAAACTTAACTTCAACATAAAATTCAAAGTCAAGAAATAGGCTGGGGAAAATGAGTAAGCAAAAAAAAAAAGAACTTGACTATAAACATCTACTATGGTGGCAGGGAATATCAAAGCACAAACTCAGAAAAAGAAAGGATGTAAAAACATCTATCAGCAAAACCTCAAAAAAAAAAACAAACCAAAAACTATGGACACTACACAATCCCAGCAAGGATTCCTGGAAGAGGTTAAAAAGTTATTTTAAAAATTAAATGACTGTGGGGTGGCTAGGTGGCACAGTGAATAGAGCACCAGCCCTGGAGTCAGGAAGACCTGAGTTTATATCTGGCCTCAGACACTTAACACTTGCTAGCTGTGTGACCTTGGTCAAGTCACTTAACTCCAATTGCCCTGCCTTCCTCCCTCCAAAAAGCAAAAAAAAAATTTAAATGAGTCATAGAAGAAAAATGGAGGAAAAGTTGAGGGCAATGCAAGAAATTATGAAAAGACAATTAACAGCTTGGTAAAAGAGGCACAAAAAGTGTTGAAGACAATAAAACCCCAAAATAAAAAACCCAGAATTGATCAAATGGAAAAGATGGTACAAAACTTCACTGATGAAATTAACTCTTAAAAAGCAGAATTGGTCAAAGGGAAAAAAGTCCCAAAAACTCACTAAAAAAAAAAATTGCTTAAAAATTAGAATTGAGCAATGAAAAGCTAATGTCAAATAAAATAAAAATTAGAAGAAAATGTGAACTATCTCATTGAAAAATAAACTGATCTAGAAAACAGATTGAGAAGGGATAATTTATAATTATTGGACTTCATGAAAGCCATGATCAAAAAAGAACCTAGACATATTTCCAGAAATTATCAAGGAAAACTGCTTTAATATCCTAGAAAAAGAGGATAAAATAAAAATTAAAAGAATCTGCCAACACTTCTTGAAAGAGATTCCAAAATTAAAACCTCTAAGAATATTTTAGCCAAATTCCAGAGATCCTAGGTCAAGTAGAAAACATTGCAAGCAGACAGAAAGAAGCCATTCAAATATCATGGAGCCACAGTCAAGATCACATAAAATTAAGCAGCCATTTTGTTTGGAATATGATATCCTGGAAAGCAAAGGAGCTAGGATTGCAACAAAAACTAACACACTCAGAAAACCTGAGTATAATCCTTCAGGGGAAAGATAGATATTTAACGAAATAGAGGAGTTACAAGCATTCATCATGAAAATACCAGAACTGAATAGAAGATATGACATTCAAACGTAAGACTCAAGAGGAGCCAAAAAAAAGGCAAACATGAAAGAGAAATCATAAACTCAATAAGGTTAAACTGTTTACCTTTCTATACTTGAAGGTGAGACACGTAACTTCTGAGAACTTTATCATTATTAGGACAGTGGGAAGAATTCTACATAGAAAGGGAGGACAGGAATAAGTCAATTGTGTCAGGATGATATAAAAAAATGGATAGGAGAGAAAGAGAGATGCTCTGGGAGAATGGGAAGAGAGAGGAAGAGTGGGGGAAATCATCTTTCTTAAAAGAGGCACACAAGGAAGAGTTTTTACAGAGGAGGAGAAAATGGGGGTATGGTGACAGGCAGCACTTGAAGAACATGTATTCATACACAGTTGAGTATAGAAATATATCTTGCCCATAGGAGGAAAGGGGGTTAAGAGAAAGAGTTGAGATGACAAAAGGGAGAGTGGATTAAGGAAGAAAATGCATCAGAAACAAAAGAGACTATTGAGGAAGGACAAGGAAGAGAGAGACAGACAGACAGAGAGGGAGAAAGAGAGAGAGAGAGAGAGAGAGAGAGAGAGAGAGAGAGAGAGAGAGAGGATAAACAGAAAAAAATAAGGAGGGAAGAAAAAAAGATGGAGGGAAATACATATTTGATGATAATAACTGTGAATGTGAATGGAAACAAATAGCAGAATAGATTAGAAACCAGCACCCAATAGCATGTTGTTTACAAGAGACATACTTGAAACAGAAAGACACACACAGAGAGTCAAAATAAGAGGCTGAAGCAAAATCTATTATGCTTCAGCTGAAGTAAAAAAAAAAAAGGCAAGGATTGCACTCATGATCTCAGACAAAACAAAAGCAAAATTAGACCTACTGAAAAAGAGATAATCAGGAAAACTACATTTTGAAGTAATATTCAAAAAATTTTACATCAAATTTCACTGATAAAGACCTCATTTCTCAAATATATAGGGAAGTGAGCCAAATTTATAAAAATAAGAACCATTCTCCAGTTGAAAAACAGTCAAAGGATATGAACACGCAGTCTTCAAAAGAAATCAAAGTTATCCGTAGTCTTAAGAAAAAATGCTCTAAATCACTATTAATTAGAGAATTGCACATTAAAAATGAGATACCACCTCACACCTATCAAATCAGCTAACATGACAAAAAAGAAAAATAACAAATGTTGGAGAGGACGTGGAAAAATAGGGACACTAATATTTTGTTGTTGAAGTTATGAACTGGCCCAACAGTTCTGGAGAACAATTTGGAACTATGTCCAAAGGCCTATAAAACAAAATAAAACATTTTAACTCACTACTAGACCTTTTTTCCAAAAAGGTCAAAGGAAAAGAATCCACATGTACAAAAATATTAACATCTGCTCTTTTTGTGGTGGCTGAGAACTGGAAATTGAAGGGATGCCCATCATTTGTGGATTGCTAAAGAAGTTCTGGTATATGACTGTAATGGAATACTATTGTGCTATAAGAAATTATGAGGGGGATGGTTTCAGGAAAACCAAAGACCTACATGAACTAATGCAGATTGAAGTAAGCAGAACCAGTTCATTGTACACATTAACAGCAGTATTGAAATGATCGTCAACTGTGAAAGACTTAGCACTTTAATCAATGCAATGATCCAAGATAATTCTAAAGAATTCATGATGAAAAATGCTATCCACCTCCAGAGAGAAAACTTACAAATTCTGAGTAGAAATTGAAGTATAATTTTTCTTTACTTTTATTTTTCTTGCTTTTCTGTAACATGGCTAATATGGAAATACATTTTGCATGATTTTGCATGTATAATTGATATCATATTGCTTGCCTTCTAAATGGGAAGGGGAGAGAGAGAATTTGGAACTTAAATTTTACAGATGTTGAAAATAAACATTTTTTAAATAAAGAAAAATTTTTTAAATGTTGTATTAGAAATGGTAGGTATGGCAATAAGAAAAGAAAAAGAAATTGAAGGAATAAAAATAAGTAATGAGGAAACAAAACCATCACTCTTTACATATGTTATGATGGTATACTTAGAGAATCCTAAAGAATCAACAAAATTTTGTTAATTGAAGTTAATTGAAACAACAACTTTAGCAAAGCTGTAGGATATAAAAGAAGCCACATAAATCATAAGCATTTCTATATATTACCAACAAAACCCAACTGGAAGAGATATAAAGTTCCACTAAAAAGAACTGCAAACAATATGAAATACTTTGGTGTCTACCAGTCAAAATAAACCTAGGGACCATATGAAAACAATTATGAAACCCTTTTCCCACAAATAAAGATGGATCTAAACTGAATAATTGGAGAAATATTAATTGCTCATGAGCAAGTTGGGTCAATATAATGAAATGAAAATTCTTTCTAAATTAATTTGTTTATTCAGTGCCATACCATTCAAACTACCAAAAATTACTTTATAGAACTCGAATAAGTTACAAAATTCATCTGAAAGAACAAAAGGTCAATAACATCAAATGAATCAATGGAAAAATGTGAAAGAAAGAAGCCTCTCAGGGGACAGAGCAAAGATGGCTGTGTAGAAGCAGGAGAATTCCCTGAGCTCACCCCATAACCACCTCATATACCTATAAAATATGACTCTAAAAAAATTTTAGAGCTCCAGAACCCACAACATCACAGAGAAACAAAGCTCATGCTGAAGGCAGCCTGGCAGGCAGATGGGAAGGGTTCATTGCAGCATGCTGGGAGATGAGACCAGCCCCACATGAACCCATGGCTGTGGCCCCAGGGCAGCCAAGATAAGCCATGGCTGGAACTTTCAGGAGAGCGGATCACCAGCAGTTGTGGTGGTTTCCAGAATGATCAACCCATAAGAGTCAAGGACAAAGGGAAAGGTCAATGGAACTAGGATAAATTTGGGGGAGAGGAGCAAGTCTGGCCCTTTTCCCCAGAGCAAGAAGCAGTCTGAAGTGGTGGCCCTGCAGCCACCTTCATGTGGCTGCTTCAGAGCTCCTGGCCTGCAGATTTCAGGGGGACCAAAAAACCATTCAGAGGATAAGTGCTCTTGCATTTTACCTGCCTGGATCAGGATCATGGTCTTGGGTGGTGGTCCTGAGGTGGTGACCAGTGAGCCAAAGCTTGGGGGCTGCAGAGACAGCAGCCTCCTAATACCTCCAGCAGCTACAAAAACCCCAGCAATTTGGGACAAAACTCTCCCCTCTGAAAGCAGAGTTCTATGGAGCCCAAAAGTCAAGTAATTGACTGGCAACATGAGCAGGCAAAGGAAGCAAACCAAGCTCAGCAATCCAACTTTAGATTCCTCTTTTGGGGACAAAAAGGATCAAAGCATGGAATGGGAGGAAGACAACACAGTCATAATGCCTGTACTAAAAGCTTCCAAGAAAAATGTAAACATATTACAGGCCATAGAGGAGCTTAAGAAGGATTTTGAAAACCAAATAAGAGAAGTGGAGGAAAAATTGGGAAGAGAAATGAGAATGATGCAAGAAAATCATGAAAAGAGAGTCAACAACCTGACTGAAGAAAATAACACCTTAAAAAAATAGATTAACTCAAATGGCAAAAGAGGCCTATAAAGTCAATGAGAAGAAGAAAGCCTTAAAAGGTCTAATTTGCCAGATGGAAGAAGAATCTCAAAAGCTCACTGAAGAGAATAATTCCTTCAGAATTAGAGTGGAGCAAATGGAAGCAAATGACTTCATGAGAAATCAAGATACTATTAAACAGATCCAAACAAATGAAAAAATAAAAGGCAA
>JAQQSU010005790.1:0-13702 GCA_028627135.1 Pseudochirops cupreus | reverse complement strand
CACTACTCTATCCCTTAGCCAGTACCAGGCAGTTTTGATGACTGCTGCTTTGTAATACAGATTAAAATCTGGTACAGCTAGGCCATCTTCCCTAGTATTTTTTTTCATTAATTGCCTTGATATTCTGGACTTTTTGTTCTTCCAAATGAATTCGTATTCACTTTTTTGCTTAATTTTCTTACCCCTGTGGTTTAAGAATAATACTTTAAAGACCACTGCATTGTGTTCTGCTGCCTCTTAATCACTTCCAGACCCTTCAGAATTACATACTATTATGTTACCTCTTCAGATGTATCTATTGATTATAAAATGAAAATGTTGCCTTTGAGATAGGCGTTTAATTGAGAGGCAGGTTTTGTGAAAGGTGTTGGACAAATATCAGCACAGAGTAAATCAATCTAGATTTTTGAAGTAGCTCATTCCAAGTCATTTTGATTATTGTTTACCCAATAATAGGCTAAAACTTATATCCTCTTGCTGAAAACATTTTCTAAGGCCTAAATAAAAATTACATTGTAAACAATTTGCATTCTATAATCCTTGTGAATATAAGATGTAACATGGAATTACTTGGCCTTCGAGTCAGGAAGTCCTGAGTTCTTTCTTGTCCTCTGGAGTTAAAGGACCTGGTTTTCAATCCTGACTGTGCTGTTTACTATCATATGACAATGGTCAAGTTATTAAACCTCTAGAGGCCTTAGCATTCTCATCTGTAAAATAAGAGGGCTGGGCTGGGTAGTTTCTAAGTTCCCTTCTATCTTTAGAGTCAGTATTTGAAATCCATTCTAGGTATACTACCCGGGGCAGAACTCAGTGCTCCCAGACAACTCCCAAAAACTTTTAAGTTGTAGACTAGGTGCTTATTGGCATTGGTAGAGGGAGTTTCCTTATCAGGAGTTCCCTATGTGAGATAAGTGCTTGTGGGGATCACAGGACTTCTCAAGCAGAGTCAGGGAGTTAGCCTGGGTGAGCTTTTGCCATCCACTACTTCCCTGGATGCCCTGAGCAAGATCCACACGATATGGCCCTTAAGATGGCAAACCCCTTCTTACTGAAAGAACTCGGAAACAAAGTGGGCAGAGGCAGGCATTTATTACACTTCCCTCAGGACGCAGTTGTGGTGGTGCTCACTAGGAATATCTATGCTGATACAGAAGCAGGAGTGAGGTTCTACAGTTCTGTACTTCCTCTTAAACTTAGGGTTAGTTCAGATTCCTCACTTTGTTTTCTACATGCCCTCTTTATGCAGATTACATAGTCTTGTTAGTGAGGATACTGGTGACTAGGGCATGACCTCTAGAACCCAAGCTGTTTGTCTGTGCTCCCACCTTTCTAGTTTGCCTGGGCCGGATTGGTCATTGTCTTAGTAAAGTAAGGTAAGTTAGCTCCCCCACAGTTTTGATTATCTCCCAATAGCTTTTGTGGGAGCAAAACAAGACTCCATAATACCCCCTCTTACACCTATGATGATAAAAATACGTATCAGGTCCCTGCCCCCACCCCCACCCCCCAAGAAAACTTCATTCTAATGAATGAACTACTTCAAGAGCAACTGGTTTGATGGATAGAAAGCTGGGGCTTGAACCAGGAAGAACTCAGTTTGCGTCTTGCCTTTGATACAGTATGTGTGATTCTACACAAACCACTTTTCTCTGTGCCTTAGTACATCTCTCTAGGACATATTTATTTAGTCAGAGAGAGTTACAGCAAATGCAGATTCTTTCAGTAATTTTGACAAATGTTACTGCTTTCAAAGGCATCATTTATTCCAGCTTTAAATCTGTACATCAACCCAAGGAAAATGCTTAGCTTTACTCTTCTTCCCATATAAAGGAACACTTCTTGAAAAGAAAAGGAGTTTATGCTGCGTAGGGTGGGGAGAATTGAGGTGATGAAGATAACCTTTGCAGTTCTCCATTTAAATGTACACCAGAGGCCTTTCTTTAAGGAAAAAAAAATGTTTAATTTAGAAGAAATGGAAGCATAAAAAGTACTCAGTATTCACGGATGCCTCAGGGCTTCCCTAAAGTAGGAAACCTAACACCATAGGCATTTTGTCACACTTATTTAGCTATCCCTGGTTTAAGATACTTACCCTGAAAAATCTGTCCATTCAAATTGTATCGCCAATGCTTCTTATTATGTATGTTGAACTTGCCAGTTGGTCGCTACTCACCATGGTGATTTTCCCCAATTACTGGTGTTCCTCAAGCATTTGGCGCAGAGTACTGGCCAGTCATGCTAAGTGCCCACTCTTGCCTGGCGCTAGCCTGCACTAGAGCAAATAGGAATTGATGGCATCTTCGTTTCATTGCCCCAGTTCTCGGCAGCCACATCACTGACACATGCAGAAGTTACCAAGCCATAGAAGGTTAGGGGAGAGCCTGGATATTTGGGAAGCTATAACTAGAGTGACAGACTATTGGAGGGTTTAATCACCCCAATGTATTCAGCTTTCAAGATGACCTCCTCTTCCCTAACGATTATCATACCCTCTTATGTGATGCGGGTTTGCTGCCGTGTTGTCCATCATTTCTTTGGTTCATGGACTGTATGACACACTTTTTGTCATTTCATCACTTTTAGATTGTTTGTCCCATGATAATATACAGGCTGACAAATTCCTATCTCTCTATCTTTGCTTATACGTACTTAATATTTACTGGCGGTGTGGCCCTGGCCAAGTCACTGAAATGATCTGTGTCTCAGCTTCTTCATCTATAAAATGGGAATAATAATAATAGCACCTACTTCTCAGGGCTGTTGTGAGTCTCAAATGAGATCATAATTGTAAAGTGTTTAACACAGCGCCCAGCTCATAGTGCTATGAAAGTATTAGCTATTATTGCTGCTGTTGTTGTTATTATTCCTTGCGTTGGAGAAATGTCATATAATACTTTTCTGATCCACGAAAAGGAATCCATTAGAAGAGAGATTGAGTAAATGTGAAGTTTATGCAAAATTTGAAATCATGGGGGAGAAAAATCTAAAGCAATACTTTGCTCTTTGCCTACTCTGGAAAAAAAGGTATTAGACTATTTGGGAAAATATATAAACCTAATGTGTACATAAATGTGTGTATATATATATATATGCGTATATGTATATGTATGCGTGTGTATGTGTATTCTGCCCTTGAGAAATGCCAGTTTGTATTCTTTGAACATTAGGGAGTAACTTTTGTTCTTCCATATTTGAATTAGTTCCCTATAAACCTTGAATATCAAGCTTTTATCAGGGAAACTTGCTACAAAGATTTTCCAAGTTAAGTGCCTCCCTTCTAATTTTATGTGCATTAATTTTGTTTGTGCAGAAACTTTTCACTTTTCCAAAATAAAAATTGTCCATTTTTTCTGTTGCGATCCCCTTTATTTCTTGATCCTTGTCTTCAGGAAAGGAACATTTTCACCAATATCTAGATCAAAAGTCAGCAAAGTAAAGCCCACAAAGAAGATGCAATTCAGTTAAAATGTATTCTTCATGTTTTGTGATAGTGGATATGCCTTTGGATGCAGAAATGTAGCTTGATTTTTTTTTTTTTGCCTGTGAGAGCTGTCATCTTTTACTACTTAGTCCTTTGTATGCCAGGATGAAAAAGAGCTAATGTTATAGGCATTTTGACCCTATAACTGTGAAAGATAAGGGGGCAGGTAGAAATATATGAATACATACTAAATGTTTTATTAACCATTTCTAAACCCAACAGTTTTCAGTTTTTATTATTTTGGTGGTGTAAGGGAAGACTCTCAGGAAAAATAAAAATGAGGTTTTTTTTTTGATTCCACTTGAATACTTCCTGTGTGTGTGTGTGTGTATGTGTGTGCATGTCTATATCTGTGTCTGTGTGTTTGTGTGTTCCTTCATGTCTTTAGTGTATTTAGTGAGACTGTGCATCCAAAGTATATTTTTTGCTATTCTGAATTTGCTGAATCCCAGCAAATCCAAATGCACCTTGAGGCCCAACAGCACATCCATCTAATAAAATTGTTATATCTGTATTCTGCTTAGAGCAGTGGTTCTCAACCTGTGGGTCACGACCTCTTTGGGAGTTGAATGACCCTTTCACAGGGGTTGCCTAAGACCATCAGAAAATACATATATCCGATGGTCTCAGGAACCGAGACACCGCCCCTCTATCGGTCTCCAGGCATGTCCGCCCACATGCAGATATGCCCACATACCAGTATTAAAGGGTCCTGGCATTAGGAAGGTTGAGAACCACTGGCTTAGAGGCTTGTAGACATAGCCTGAGTATATGGACATATCTACCATTGGTGTCTGAATCTTATTATCTAGTTGTTATGTTAAATGCATTTAAATAATCAAAATTATAGTTACATTTCACCCTGAAAAGGGCAATCTTTTAGACCTCAGGTTTGTTTTTTTTTACTGGCTTTTATATTAAATGCAATTTTTGAATTATCTCTGTTCTAATTTAATTGAAAAAAAACCTTGTCTCTTTAAAAATGACAAATAAAGCCACTCTGTGTTTGAAGGTAAATCTGACTGCAATAGAGGGAACAAATTCAGATTACCAAAGATTTTTGCATTTCGAATTGAGGAGTTTGAGCTTTATTTAATAGAATCTGATACCTTAAGTTGATTGCTTTGGTGTTCTTTGTGCTATTACAGGACATTTTACCAGTGACTTGGTGTGTTTATCAAATTTGCATGTGAAATGAAAGGCATAAATGGCAAACTTATTGCATTTTCAGATGACAAAACATTAAGAGTCTAGATAGCTTATTGTATGAGCCAGTCAGGATTTCTTCATTCTCCCTTCCCCATTAAAAAAAATAAAATAAAATAAAGGAAATCTCAGAGGTCTAGAACATTGAATTGAAAAGAATAAGAGGAAACTTAATAGGAAGAAACAGTAAACTTTTATATTTGACTTAAACAAAGTCAAATTCGCCAATATAAGATGTAAGAGGCATGAAAAGATGTATTTGGGACTTTTAATGGACAAGTTCAAGTGGAACTCACTGGTCACATGTCACACAGATAAATTGAACCCTTGGATTGTCATGGGAGTAGCACAGTGTTGCTGATCAGGGAAGTGATGGGATCTCCCTATAATATGCTTTGATCATTGTTGTTTGTCCTTCCTTATTGAAGAGGACCATGACATCAGGAAGGTGATGCCATGACTTGAAAGTGAATTTGATTTAAATGAGGGAGGGTTGTGCAGAGTTACCAGCCTCATGCTCTCCTCCGGAGCCATCTGGGTCCAGTGGCAACATGTAGATCAGGATGCCTAGAGATGGCCCTGGATGCAATCTTGGCCTTTTTAAGGTAAGATCTTTCCCAGGTTTCAGATTGAGTGAGGCAGTGTCCCTTCAGTCATTAAGGCCAGGCAAGAAATGAGGCAAAGGGGGCGGCTAGGTGGTGCAGTGAATAGAGCAAGAGCCCTGAAGTCAGCAGAACCTGAGTTCAAATCCAGCCTTAGACACTTAACACCAAAAAACCCAAAAAGCTAGCCCTGTGACCTTGGGCAAGTCACTTAACTCCAATTGCCCTACCTTTCCCCCTCCAAAAAAAAAATTTAAAGAAAGAAATGAGGCAAAGAAAAGCCTTTTACCTAGTTTTTAAAAAATCAATCTTGGAGGGGAAGACCCTCAGTGTTTCTGGCCAAAATAGAAACAATTGCTATTTAGGCTTACTCTGAGCCCTCCATGCCCAAATAATGACCAAGTGAAGCTTGGGCTGAGATCTATTGTTGGCTAATCAATGAGAGCCAGAGTGTTTTTGGTTTGAGGCATAGCACTTAAGAAAGAAATCTAGCTCTTGAATCCCAAGATATCTTGTGAGGTTTCAGTGATCAAAATGTATATTCCTTTGGGCAGGCCACCTGCAGATAAGGGTATAATACCCTATGTGGACAGAGAGGAGGGAGGGAGATAAGGAAGAAGGAAGGGAAAGGAAGGAGGGAAGAATTGATCAGACAACATCTGGACTACTATATATAATTTTAGATGCCACGTATTATTTACTACAAGTATTGAAAAACTTTGATATAGACATACATTATATTGAAAAGTCCTTGAATCCATGCCATATGAGGATCCACTGAAAGAACATGGGATATTTAACCTGGAGAAGTCTTAGAAAACCCATTGCAATCTGTTTTCAAGTATTTGAAGAATAGTCATATGGAATAGACATTCTTTTCTCTAGACTACTGGGCTAGAAATAGGGGACATAGTTTTAGGGTTGAAATTAAAAAAAAACAAAACACAAAACCTGTTCTGATAATTAGACACACTGCTGTGAGAAACAGTGGATTCTCCATTACTGGAGCTCTTGACTTCCGATGTCCCCTCCAACTCTGAAGTGTTGTAATTCTGTGGCCCAAGGATTGTTCATATGTTTTGAGTTGCTTGGACTCTGAATGCATGAAATGTCAACAGATGTCCAGTATAAAAAATGAATATCATTGAGTGAATAAGTTAAAAGTGAAATTTTACAATAAATAGAGGACAAAATTGAGACTAGAAAAGTAAGAGAATGTTGTGAGCAGAATATTATTGAGTTCTAGAATCATAGAGGCAATCAACTAGGAATTAGAAGATATCTTAAAGACCATCTAACACACCTTTCATTTTACAGATCAAGAAACAGAACCACAGAGGTTAAGTGATGGATGCAGTTACATAACTAATGAAAGAGATAGGTTTTAAACCGAGTTTTCTGACTTCAAATGCATTTCTCTTATGAACCTTACCACATTAGGTCTTCAAAAGAAGATACAAGACATTTTTATGCATATATTTCTCAGTTGTGAAGTGTTTCTGAGGGGGTTTTGGTGACTAACCTGAAGTAACAGAGGATTTCTTCATCGACATTAAAAGAACCATTTGTTTGCTGAATGATTACTTTTAGGCTTAGGCCTTTGAGCCTTTGACAGTTTTTATTAAGATCCGTGTATTAAGGATAATGCAGAGACTTACAGTAAATGTTATTAAAGCATATTATAATTCAAATTTCCTGAGATATTTTAACATCAACATACATTTAACTTAATCCTATCCAATTCCATCATAACCATAGACATGTTGGCTTTACTTTTATTGTCATTACTTTTTTGGGGGGTGTTCAATGGAAGAAGATGAACCTTAGTTCTCTGATACTGATAAATTCATTTTTTACCAAATGTAATTTTATTTCATCTTCCTTCTATCTCCTCATGTCATTTCTTATTTTTCGTTTTTCCATTTCATTTGTGATAGCTGGGTAAATATGAAGCATTTGACATGAAAGAAACTACTATATTTATGGAGAAAAGGGTTTAATATAGAACAAATGGGAAAAATGTAAAACCGTATTACAAAGTAGTTCCTTATATCTCATGGACTTGATCCCCTTTCCCTTCTTAAGTACCTTATACACAATGACAATAATTCACATTTGTTTGCAGATTTAAATTTTATACAATATAAGGAGTCATACTTATAACATCCTTATGAATATAAAATACAAAAAATATAAAGAATTCTAATGAATATAAAATATAAAATCAGCTACTTAATAGCTGATTAACCTGAGGAACCTTGAAGTTGTAACATGCTGGTGACCATATACCCAACAGATGTCCAAAGGGACATTCAAACCCAGATCTTTTCAGTCAAATGCAGCCCTCTTTCTCCTATAATATGCTTGTTTTCTACCTCCCTTCCCCTTTCCCCCCCAAAAAAATACTTTAAGGTTTGCAGTGTATTTTCTTCTCATCTACCCATTTAGTTACCCAGATAGTGATACATTTCACCCTCATTTTCAGATACAGAAACTAAGGCATGGAGAATTTAAGTTAAGGAACTGCCCATGGTCTCATAGCTAATAGGTGTCAGAACTGAGAATCATAGGATCATAGGAGCAGGTATCTCATATCTAGAACTGGTAGGAATCTTAAACGTCATCTGATCCAACCCACTCATTTTACAGAAGGAGAACCTTAAAGCCTAGAGAGATAATGCCTTGTCCAAAGTTGTATGTACAGTAAGGAGCAAAGCCAAGTATTGAAGCACTGGATCTGGAGTCAGGAAGACCTGAGTTCTAATCCTACCTCAGATACTTCTTAACTGTATGACTCTGGAAAATCATGTAAAGTCTTCGTGCCTCAGTTACTTAAACTGTAAAATGGGAGTAATAATAGCGCTAACCTCCCAGAATTCTTGTGAGAACAAAATGAGATATTTGTGAAATGCTTAGTGTAGCACCTGACCCATTGTAGGTGTTTAATAAATGCTTGTTCCTTTCTGTATTCAAGTGTGCTTTCTACTACACCACAGTGCTTCTCCAGTCATACTAGTTGTTCTACAGTTCTCTGCTCTTGTTAGCTTGTTCTTTTTACTTATTGGTGTGTTCTACTTGATCTTTTCTTACGTGTCAGTTTCTTTTCTGCATACTCCCAAACCATAGAAGTGTATATACCAGTGGTTCTCAACCTTCCTAATGCCAGGACCCTTTAATACTTGTATGTGGGTGTGTCTGCATTTGGGCTGACTCGCCTGGAGACGGATAGAGGAGCTGTGTCTTGGTTCCTGAGACCATCGGAAATATGTGTTTTCTGATGGTCTTAGGCGACCCCTGTGACCCCTGGGACAGGGTTGTGAGACCCCCAAAGGGGTCACGACCCACAGGTTGAGAACTGCTGGTATATACACTGGCAATCAAATTAAATCTTTCCTTATTGTTTATTTTTTCCTTCCTAAAACATTACTAAATTTTTACCTAGAAAAAAATTTGCATCTGACTCCTTCACAAAAGTATCACTGTGTGGTGAGACTATAGTTAGATATAGTTTGTATATTCTATGCCAGAGCAAACAAGGGGGAATGCTTAGGTTCTGGACATCAGGCATGCAGAGAGCCTGTAAATGTTCCTGTAATCTCAGTTCTCTTCTGCGGTCCTCTCCTAGATATTGTGGGCTCCACAAAGGTGGGATATGTATGCTACATCCTTTACTTGGGACTCCTTAATGTTCTCCTTGGATTGTTGGCTTAGTAAATATGCATGCATTGACTGGTTCTTTGTGGTTAAGAAAGAGTTTTAGATACCGAGATTTCCTTGTCTCAGTATACAATTTAATTTATTGACCAGAAACATTCAGGAGCTGGGTGGGTATTGGAAACAACAGTCATTTAACAAATTTTATTGAACTTCTAGATATAAGGCATTGTACTAGATGTGAGAACTACAAAGATAAAAAATGCAATGTGAGCGCCATAAACTAACTAGCTTACATTTACTGGTCAAAAAAATATCTAGTAAGCATTTATGGTGTACCAGGTACTACGCTAAGTACTGGGATACTAAAAAATGCAAAAAGACAGCCCCTGCCTTCAAGGAGCTTATATTCTAATAGGGGAGCTCATATGTAAACTCATATGTAAACCCGTAATGGGGGAGCTCATATGTAAAGAAACTGAGCCCTGAAAAAAATGAAGATTTCCAGAGGAAGAATGCTTTCCATGAAGAAACTGTACGGAATCATGGAGGGAGGAAATGGAAGGTCATGTGAGAGAAATAGCAGCAGGGAAATTTGGCTTAAATATCCAATGTGAGAAGGTCATGGGAAATCATTTTTGAGAAATAATCCTGGTCATCGTCATTTCCCCAATACTTTATTGTAAACAAGTCATGATTTTTGTGCTCCTAAGAAATAGTTCAGGGAAAATTAAACATGAATGAGTAATAGTAAGATAGTGACTTGTTTGACTAACCGTTTGTAGCTGAAATTAATTGAATATAAGATAATAATGATAGTAATAATAGTGATAATTGCAGTGAGACCCTACATGTAGCAAGGGCTGTTGTGTTCATGTGTACCATGGGGCCATCTTTCTGTGTCCTGAAGGGAGACAAAATAGGCACCTCTCACCTCTTATTTCCCCACACTTCCGTAAGCCAGACTCTTAATTCCTACTGGGAAGAGAAGCAGGAAGGGGGTGGGGCACAAGGCAGTCTACTCTCCTCAGAAAGAAGGGGTTCTGGGCTAGAATTCTATCTGTTCCTTTATATATTGTTAGTCTGGGAGGGGGGGTGTTATTAGGTTTAAACTAACTTCTTCTGATCACTGTGTCATTATTGGGGAAAAATAAAATCCCAAGCTTTATATTTAAGGCTTAACTCTTTTCCCACCAAATACTAGTTTCATAATGAAAACGCTTAGTCAAGAAAACTCACTTGTCCAAATCAGGAGCAAAGCAAAAATTAAAACAAAAAGTTTACATTGTAATATATGTATATATGTATGTATATATGTGTTTGTGTATATGTATGTATGTGTAACAACAAGCACCCTGGCATACCCAGGATGGCTGCTAGCACAAGTTCTTTGATCTGCTTTTCTAAAGGAAAGCAATTCAAAATGAGTTAACAGTCTTACTTTAATCAATCAAACAAATATCATTTACCTTGTTCAGGGGAAAAAGTCAGTACCCCGAACTTTAGAGAAAATGCAAACAAATTACAAGCAGACAAAAAATCCAGACAGAGAAAATAACACAATTCAACAGACCAACAGAAAGAGCTTCCAGTTGTCTGACCATTATGTACATACATAGTTAGATACTAGAGAGAGAAACACCAACACCTGCGTTTTCAAAGCCAGGGGGCTCAATGGCTACCCAGGGTCTCATCTGGACAAATCACACAAGTCTTCCCATCAGTGAGTCCCAAAGCAAAACCTTACTTCAAAGTTTATATTGCCTTCTTCAAGGTCAGAGGACATCACAACCTTTGTGACCCACTCCCTAGTTACAAAGTAACAAAAGGTGTGGGCCTTCCTAAAAAAAACAAGCCTCCCCTAAGCAACCTCCTCTTGTTGTGTTCCAAGTGAGTTCCATTAAGGGGCAGAGAAGATCTTCAAATGCCCTTACCATTACATTATGTGTATATGTGTGTGCATATGTACATGTGTTTATGTATATATCTATATACACCTGTGTGTATATAGGTATGTATGTGTGTGCATGTATGTATGCATTTATCCTAATCAATACAGAGTGAAGGAGCTTGCCAATTGGGAATAAGGTAACTCAGTTCAACCAAGAGAGTGACTTAGATGTCACCCAGGGGGATGTTCCCCAAAGTCTTTCATATAAGAAGCAGAGGATGGGAAAATAATAAAGACTGCCAATTTCTCTCCTGTCTTCCCTGAGTCTTTGTCTACAGCCTCCTGAACTGGGGTTGTCCTTTTCCATTTTCCTTCTTGAAGCTAGGAAAGGCACCCTTAGTGACTTGAAGAAAGTCTGAAGAAAAACAGAAGAGACTGAAGCTCTGTCACTCTTGCTGGCTTTGCCAAGACCCTCCACCAAGAAGAAGAGAGTTTCATCCCAGTGGATCGTCCTCTTCCTCTTCCTCCTCCTAATCATGCTTTATAGAGCATTTTAGGTTTTTCAGAGCAGTTTACAAGTGTCACCTTATTTGGTTCCCACAAGACCCTAGGAGATACGTGGTACTATTAACGCCTTTCTATCTTTTCTGCTGAACTTGTCTGAAGAATTGAAAACATTATATATGATGATGTATGTGATCTCAGGCTATCAGGACATATGGTCAAGGAAAAGGGAAACTCTAAAGTACTTAATTATATGGGAGTGGTTTTTCTCTGCTTCTGCCTCATGGCTCTTTAGAAATAATCAATTCTAAAGCTAAACTTTGAGAATTTGATGATCTTATTTATGATTTCAGTCATAATTATTTCATTTTAATCATGGATACACCTATGTGTGCATTGCTCCTAGCTTTCCAGTCCTGTGTTATTCTTGCCCGTATTTATTTTCCATGAGTCTTCTTTAGATCTGTCCAATATCCTGGAATCCTTCATCCAGGTCTCTATTTTAAGGATATCAGCACAGCAGATGGGATGTCCATCTTTTATACTTTGTTCCTTCTACATGCTAGACCTTCCTTCTTTTTCTCAGAGCCAAGATTTGGAGAGGTAGTTTACACTTGGAAGGGACTTACAAGATCATCTAGTCCAGGGCTGGGGAACCTGTGCCCTGGAGGCCACATCTAGCATTCTAGATCCTTGGGGGCAATCTTTTAACTAATTACAAGTTTTACAGAACAAATTCTTTATTAAGGGCATTTGTTCTTTGAAGTTTGGATTCAGTCAAAGGGCCACCACACTTGAGGACCTAGACAGCCACATGTGGCCTGGAGGTTTCAGGTTTACCACCTTGATCTAGTCCAATTCTCTCTTTCTACAGATAAGTAATTTGTGATACAAAAAGATTAAGCTGCAAGGTTACACAGGTGAAATTTGAAGCCAGAACCAGTGAGTCCAAATTCAGTGTTCCTTCCTCTGTATCTTGCAGCCTCCCAGGATTTTCTTTATGAGGATGTGTATGGGATGAGTGAAACTTCTCAATTTGGGGTGATTAACTTTTCAAATTGCTTCTGTCAATCACTTTTATCTTCCTTTGTCTGTTTTCCCGCCTTGGTGGTACCCTCCCCTTATCTTTCCTTGCTGTCCCAGTTGGGGAAGTATTTGGTGAAGTCTGCCTCTCCACCAATGAGAAGGGAAACAGTAGGGGAGGGGTCTTGACTAAGTTAGGTTATAAATTCCAGCACTATCTTTTGTAACTGGCCTCTTCTCCATGATGAGTCATGGGGAAGACCATCCTCTTCTCCCGGGGAAGAGAATAAAGTCCTGTTCTTATCCTAAGGGATCTCTGTGTTTATTTCTTTTCACTAAATTAAGGGTGAAGGATATTTTTCATCCTGAACAGTTGTAAGCTACTTCCTACATACAGCCTCTCACTGGCACTATGTTGCAGTCCCCTGCACCTCACCTTTCCATTGTCCTTTAGGACACCCTTAGTTTTTATTTTTAGAAGATTTCAGTGCTTTAAGTTTAGAGACATGTAACCTCCTCCCTGGAACAACATTGTTTAAAGAAATTTGTGTCAGGGAGTAACTTAAGCTTATTGAAAGTATCATGTCCTAGGATCATAGATTCCTATTTTTTTTTTTTAATTTTTATTGCTGTTTTTCTTTTAATTACAGATAACTACAGGTCACTCCCACTTTGTAAGATTTCTCTTGTAACGAAGGGAAGTGGTTAAGTAAAAGTTTATTGCAGTGACTTCATCTGAACATTATACTTTTAGGATAATAGATTTAAAGTTGAAAGGGACCTTACAGGCCACTCAGTCTAACTATCTCACTTTGAAAATGGGAAAACTAAAGTCCCTCAAAGTTAAATGACTTGTGCAGGGTCACACAACTCATAAATATCTGAGGTAGTATTTGAACCAAGGTGTTACTAACTCCAGGTCCACTACCGCCCACTGATTTTTCTTCAAAATTAAAAAAAAAGTAAAAAACAAACAAACAAAAAACAGCAACAAACTAGAGAATATGGAAAGCTTGTGGGATGTAGGTCGCAATGGATAGAAACATTTTAAAGGTGAAACACATTCAGATTGATATGTAAAGGTCTGTTTTCAGTATGGTATTTTTCTTTTTTGCTTTTTTACATTTTAAATAGACAAATATCTTAAGACTAAAGGTTGCAGAGCAGTTCCACATCAGCACTGGTAGAGGAAGTTTTTTCATTTGATGTATGAACTCACAGCTCTATTAAATTTTTTAAAATGAGTTAAATTTTTAAATTTAAATTTAAATGAGTTAAAACTCATTTTAAAATGAGTTTAAATTTAAAGTAGTTAAATTTTTAAATTTAAATTTAAAT
>JAQQSU010000579.1:0-20613 GCA_028627135.1 Pseudochirops cupreus | reverse complement strand
GGGGGAGGGCTGATGAATGTTCACATTTCTGTAGAGGGACAGGGACAGAGTGGAAAGTGATTGGGGGGGGCAGGATAGGAAGAAGGGACATGTAATCAGACTCTCACAGTGTGCTCACTATGGAGAGGTTCTGCGTAATTTCACATGTTCAACCTGTATTTGATTACTTGTCGTTCCAGTGGGGGTGGGTCATGAGGGAGGAAGAGAAAGAATCTAGAAACCAAAGTTCTATAATCAAATGCTATAAATATATATCTTTTATATATATATATATATGCAATTATTATTATTATTATTATTATTATTATTATTAACTTCATCTAACTGGAACTTGAGATACACAGGCACTGTGGTTGAGAGATCCATCCTGCCCTACCGAAAAGTGACATAGGAGAGAATAGACTGGGGGAGGGGGGATATACTGGGATGGCTGTTCTGGGGCAGTGGGTAGGGGAAAGATGGAGAGAAAATATGCAACTCAAAATCTTGTGGAAATGAATGATGCAAACTAAAATAAAATTTAAAAAAAAGAAAATGTAAAAAAAATAAAAATAAAAAAATAATAAATTTCTCAGATTTGCTACTTCTCCCCATTTGGAAAAATACAACACATAATTTAAATTTGGAGCCCTCACAAACAAAAGGAGAATTGGGTTTTTGTGGAATAAAAAGCCATTTTATTCAATAACTTCAAGTATTTAGTTGACTTCCCAATTCATAAAATCAAGAGGGTGGAAGGCCTTCCAAATGGGACCATTTTAAAAAGGATAATGTCTCAATATAATTTAGTGGAAAGAACATTGGATTTGGAATCAAAGGACTTGGTTTTGAATCTTGTCTCTGCTAATTATTATCTGCACCCTTAGGCAAGTCACTTCATGTCTGTAGCCTTCAGTTTCCTCAGCAATAGAATGGGGTCGGTGAGACCAGTCAATGTATAAAACATCACTTTCAGCTCTAAATCTATAATTCTTTGATAAAAAGAACTCATTTTTCTGCAACATTTCAAGGTTTATAAAATGCTTTTCTCACAACAAACCTATGAGGTAGATAGTATTTTTTTTTTTTTTGGTTATTCTGTCATTTCATTCAAGTTTAACTGTTTGTGGCCTGATTTGGGGTTTTCTTGGCAAAGATACTAGAGCAGTTTGCCATTTCCTTCTCCAGCTTATTTTACAGATGAGGAAACTGAGGCAGAGAGGATTAAGTGACTTGCCCAGGGTCACACAGTGTTTCAGGTTAGATTTGAACCCAGGTCTTCTTAACTCCATTCCCAACATACTATCGGTGTACCACCTTGCTGTCCCACATAGCCTTAGAATGATGTTTCTCATTTGTTGTTGTTTGCACATCATTCCCAAAGAGGACCATGATATCGGAAAAGAGATGCCGTGACTTGCAAGTGAACTGGATTTAATGAGGGAGGACCGTGCAAAGTCACCAGCCTCACTCTCTCCTTTGGGCCATCTGGGTCCCATGGCAAGATACAGATCAGAACGACTGGGAATGGCCCAGGTTGCAGTGACAGGCCATGGCTTTTTAATGCTAAAGTCTTTCCCAGATCTCAGGCTGACCAAAGCAATGGCCACTCAGTGATTTAGGATAGGTTTCTTATTTAAGGATGCAGTAAATGACCAGAATGGTACAGAAGAAAGAATGATCAATCTGGAATTAGAACACTTGCAAATTCCAGCTCTCCCACTGGGTGACCTCAGCATACCCTGAATTGACCCTGGGCAGTTCATATCACCCCCACGGGTTCCAGGGGGTCCCAGGCCAATTATGTCTATTCGTCTTCAAGGCCTCTCTCTTTTAAACATGAATTTCATCAAACAAGCTTCCTTTCATTAAGCATTAAGTACCTACTGTGTGCCAGTCACTGTTAAATCAAAGAGGTGGCAGTTGGAAGCATGAAATCACGAGTCTGAATCTTAATACAGATGCTCCTAGTTGTGAGACCCTGGGTAAGTCACTTTAATGTCCCTGTGCCTCAGTTTCCTCATCCTAATGGGGATAAGAACAGCACCTACCTTACAGGGTTGTTGTGAGGATCAAATGTGAACCTTATAGTACTAAATAATGGCTAGCTAGTTAAAAACTAGCTAGCATATATTATATGCCATATAATACATATGTACATATACATATATGTATACACACACGTGTATTTCTTACTCAGAAGGAGCTTAGTTTCTTTGCTCCACCTGTGGCATTCTGCCCCCTGGCTCCAAGTCTTTGTAGGTGCCCTCCCCTGTTCAGGGCATTAACACTCATTTCACTTCTACCTCTTGGAATCACTAACTTATTTCAAGTCTTAGCTCACAGGCCATCTCTTAGGGGAATCCTTCCATGATTTGGACCCCAGATGGCATCTTTCACGACCTCCTCATTTTAGAGATGTAGAAACTAAGACCAATGAATGCTAATGTAATTTGCCCAAGGTCACATAGGTATTGGAGGGAAAATTTGAACCCTGGTATGTAGACTTCAGCCACTGCTCTTTCCATTGTATGTCATTGCCTCCCTGTAAATTATGTTGCCACATTCAACAGAATGTTGGCTTTGTTTGTTTTATGCTTACATCCCCATAGCCTAGGAGTAGGAGCATGACAGCTGCTCTTTGGGGTAGGTAAGATTAGCTTGGACTGGGTGATCTCAATTCCTTACAGTTGTAAATCCGGCGAGGATATGTAGAGAAGAGAAATTAAGTGATTCAGCCACTGACATACAGTGTGTAAGTGACAGAACCAGAATATAGCCCATGTCTCCAGTTCTCTACCCCCTTCTCCACAATACTCCTTAATAAGAAATAGCACAATTTTGTATAAAAGTTAAAGATTTACAAAGTTCATTCTTCTCAACAACCCTGTGAATTGGGCAGGGAACAGTATTGTTATCCTTGTTTTGCATGAGAGGGGACACAGATGAAAAGAGAGACATCAACACAGAATGTCAGAACTGGAGGCACCCCAGTTTTGTTGATTCAACATCCTTGATTTCCCTTTCTCCTCCCATAGAGTTTGATTGGCCCCAGTTTCCCTGACACAGTTTCCTGGTATAAGGCCATAGAAGGTAGTAGTCTCTGACTCTTGGACTTGGTGGTGACCTAAGACCATGCAAGTTGCCATATCTTGAAGAATGACCAGATGCTTTTCCAGATGGAGATGAGGGGGCTGCATCCAGAGAAGTTCATTACCTCCATATCCTTGATATATATCTTTGTTGCTTTTTTTAAAACAAAGTAAAACTCCTTTGGAGAAGGAGTTGGAAAACCACTCCAATATCTTTGCCAAGAAAACCACAAAAAGGGGGTCATGAAGAGTTGGACCTGACTCAAATGACTGAACAACAATAAGAAATCTCCTTTGTTCAATGATTCACGGGTGCCTCATTACACCACAACATTGAAGTTAAATCATTAAGGTGCTGGGGTACAATACTTAGTCTAATTCCATTATTTTACATGTAAGAAAACATAAATCCTTAGGAGTTAAGTGAAAATCTTGGTTTCGCATGACTAGTAAGTGGCAGAGTTAGAGCTGGAATTTCTGATCTCTATTGCAATTCAATTATACCATCATTATAGACAAGACCTCAAACTTCCCTTTGAGTTCTGGCGCTATGATAAATAAGACCTTGGTTTTCAGCAGCCCCAACACAACTGAAAATTTAGAAATTCAATCTAAGAATTGAATATTTTGTATCTATAATGCCAAATAATCAGTTTATATGACTTTTTTTCTCCCACGAAATTGAAATTGTTTTTTGCCTTATTTTAAAGTAATTTTCTTTATTGATTAGTTACATGTCATTTAAGAAATGTACACAAAAAGGTGGGTTGGTCATATAGTGAGAGAAATTTCAGGGGAGAAGCTGGTGAGCCCCACCGAATGCCTAACATGACATGGTAAGTCTCAAGTGATAACAGGGTCCAGGAATTTTAATTGAAGTAAACATTAAATAATTCAGTCTAATGGAGACAACATTGATACTTGGAACTATTCTGCTGCTTTTTCTGTACAAATATAACTCTATCAAAATAATGGTGTAAATATTGATTGAATGTAAATTACTTATGTTTATTTTGCTATTAAAAGGGAATACCTGTTGATACAAAATAAAAATAAATACTACCCCAAGACACAAAATGGTGCTTATTGGCCACTCTTTATCAGTTATGACTTCTTTAAGTCCTGACTACAAACTTCTACTACCTTATACCACTAAGTTAGTAGCCATCCGTACCATATGGCAGGCAGCAGCAATTCTGAGACTGGTATGACTCCTGCTTTTAAAATTAATATCCTAGGGGTGGGTATGTTTGCCTTGTAACTACTTTTTCATAATTATAAGAGTAGGGCATCACTTTTCCCTGATTCTCCTAAAGATCCTTATAGTCCTGCTTCCTAGATGCCATTTCTGCTCCCAAACAGAAGGGAAATGCTCAAGCTGCTTACTTCTTTTTTTAATTCTTCCATCTTTAAGGATTTTTTTTTTGGTCACATACCTAATACAGTCATGTGACTTTTTTCCTCTTGTTTTGCCACGCTGCTTCCTATTTGTTTTACTTTGAGAAGTTTGACCAAGAGATTTGATTAGATTGTTTTATATAAAAGATGAGTATGTAGAGACCTCCATGAAAGATGAAATGTTGAGTAAAGTCATTAATGATGTCTTCTTTCCTAACATTACTTTCTCCACAGGTTTGTTTTGAGGAAAAATTAATAAAGCCTTATATAATATTAATAACAATACTCCTTTGTGGGCCATATGAGGCAAACCCTAGAATGCCAAGGAGTCACTTAAAACCAAATTTTAAACATAAAATCAACTAAAGAGCAAAAGATTTTGTTGGTAACAGTCATCATAAATATCTTCTGAGCTAATTTTAGCCATGGAAGGCAGTGTCCCACCCAGTAACATTCCCTTATGTCAAAAAATCCGTGATGTAACTATCACAAATGATAAGAAACCTCTAACAAGAATAGAGAGGCTGAACGTGTTCTGTATGGCAATTCAGCCCAGGACAAACGTACCCTGTCTCTCATCAATATTAGGGCTAAATATCTTAGAGATCATGATTTCTGCAATTATATGTTAGCTCTACGAGTCAAGCAGCAATTTTCCATAGTAGGCTAGAGGCATTAGCACAGAGGAATGAAGTGATCTGATTATTTTTCCCTTTGCTGTAAGAACTCTGTTTGCATCCATGCATTTATTGGCATCAGAAGCAAATGAACATTTGCACAGAAACTAGATGATTTTTCAGAAAATGATGGGGCTGAATTGCACCAAATATTACAAAATGTAAACCCCTCATTTGCTGGAAGTGGAAAGGTGCTTGGGGTGGCACAGTATGAACTCAAACCAATACTAATTGGCTGACATTATCAGTCCCATGAATGATAATGTTCCTAACAAACTAATATTGGAATAAAGTCGCAAGAAGGCCAATAAAAGTGTCAGTGCTGTTATTTAATGTGCATTTTTAGCAAGGAGCAAGGGCAGCTCATTGAGATTCAGTTGACACAGCAGATTGTTATAATACCAAACAGACACTTGTATTGCTACCCAATAGACAATAAGAGGGGCAGGTCAGTTCATCTAGCTTTATCTCTAATTAGTGGTTAAGATGCACACTGAAAACAGTGGCAGGAAGCAGCTTTGACCTTGTTAAATTAACCACATTTGATAGAGGGCAAAGAGAACAATGTTTTCAAGGCTAGAAAGCCCATCTGTGACACAGCCATCCAAAGTTACTCACCTAAAGAGAACATTCCACATCCCAACGAGGAGAACCAAACTATCCCTTATAGCACACTTGTGTCCAACACCCCACCCAGGCCACATGTGGGCCACAGCACTTCCCACTGGACCCAAATCAGGTGAATATATAATTGGGGAACGAAATAAAAATAAATAAAACACAGATAATGCCAAAAATGTTATTTTCTAAGTCAACATCTGGCCACAGCAAGCCTTATGTCCAGCTTAGTGGCCACTATTTCTCTTTGAATTTGGCACCACTACCTTATAGCACATTCAATAATTCCCATAACCTTCATTTCTCATGAACACAAATCATTTTCAAAACAGAGTTCTGTTACCTTTTTCGCAGTGGGTTCCTGTGAATCCAGATGGACAGAGGCATTTGTTAGGGGCCACGCATGTCCCTCCATATCTGCATCCCTCTTCACAGAAGGCTTTAGAATAAAAGAAGTGAATGATATTTTTTTTAAAAAAGACATTCATTAACCCCAATTTTTTAAAGTGCTTTGTAAAAACTTGAAATGTTAAGTAAACCATTAAGTTGAATTTTATTTCTTAAAAATTGCTTTTTTATTTATAGTATTTTTACACATTTGTAATGGTAATAGAATTCGGAGATGCCCCTGTATTGGCTTGGTTTTTGGGTTGTGTTAAAACCCAGAGCGTGTGAATCCCACTTGTGGGATGGACGTGTTGGCGTGAAGAGAGGAATTTTCCTGCCACAGGAAAATCCTACTTCAGGACTTCTGAACCAACAGCAAGGTTCCAGGACCTCTACACCAGCAGCACTGTCCTTCAGCAGCAGGTGAATCTGGCAGAACAGTGTCAAAACAGATAAACAAAATACCGGCATCACAGCCATGCCTCCTCAGTTCTCGGCAGCTTCGGGTGTCAGTTCTCAAAAGTCCTGGGCAGCTCCCACGGGCTCTTAGCAGTCTTTCTCTCAGCAACTCAGGCTCCACGATACTGGATACTGCTCTCCTGGCCTTCTCTCAGCTTGGAGCTCTCTCCCAATTCACGGCTCCTCCCAGTTCAGCCCTCTCTCTTCGTGGACAAGTCCATCCCAGAAGTGGGATTCACAAGCTCTGGGTTTTAACATTCAACCCAAAAACCAGGCCAACACAGGGGCATCTCCAAATTCCATTACCATTACAACATTACAATTAGAAATTGAAAATAAGTGGATGAAAAAGATTGGTATAGTGGGAACAGCCCTGGACTTGGAACCAGGAAGGATTTTGGTGCAATGTCCACATCTGACTGTGTGATCATGGGGAAGGAGCTTAACCTTTCTGAGCCTCTGTTTCTCCATCTGTAAAATTACTATGATAACATGCATACTTACACCTTATGGAGTTGTTGTGAGGCTCAAAGGATATATAGTTATATATTATATATTAAAGAGATTTGCATACCTTAAATTACTATTTAATTGTTTAATTTTTGTTTATTCTTTGTGCTGTCTAGGGGAGTTGTCTGGATTTGTAATTTCATGTCATAGGGAACTGTCCAAAAGGATATTGAAGATTGTCCCTGGCTCTGTAATTTAGGGTTTTAGAAAAATATATGGAAGAGCAGGCAGGCAAATGACCTGCCCGAGGTCACACAATCAGTATATTTCACAGGGAAGACTTGCATCTACGTCTTCCTGAATCTAGAAGTCTCCCTATCCATTCTGTGCCACTTCTCACTATATGAACATAACAGAGCTGGAAGGAGTCTTAAGAAGCCACTTCATCCAACACTGAAGTTCATATATAAGGCAAGGAGGCTCCAGGACATTAAGTGACTAGCCCAAGGTCATGGATATGATAAGTAGCATACTCAGGGTGTGAACCAAGGGCCATCTCCTTGTTACCCTTGTATACTCAACATCGGAATATTATCCTTATCAAAATTTTGTAGATGTTAAAATGAAGCCGCATGAAGTTAAATGGTTTGCTTTTGGTTACAGGATGAGTAGAAGAACCAGGATGTTTAGCTCCTGATTCAGTGTTACCAATTAGTTTTTATTACATATTATTTTTTCTATACTAATGTTCTAAAAGGTCTCATCATTCCGATAACACATTTAATTGCAGATATGGAAACTGGCTAGATTATTAAAGCCAAATGATATTACTGATGCTGATTTCTTTTCAATGAAAACTTTTTATAAGAAGAAATACACATACACATTCCATCAATTTGTCCCACCAAAAATTTTCATTGGCCTACACGTGGATAAAATATATTAAAATGGCATATGCTGTAGATTCTGTTATATAGCATTATTAGCCAGCCTCTTCTATTCTCAGGCATTTTACAGTTTTATAAAACCAAATGTTCATGGCATTGACTCTTAAGACCATGCGAAATCACATAATGCTTTCATTGACTCATAGAAGTGGAAGGAAAGTAAAAGATCATCTAGTCCAAATCTTACTAGAATCTGCAATACTCTCAAGGATATTCCTAATAAGTGATCATTTGTATTCTGTTTCATGATTCTTATGACAGAGAACTCACTCTACCAAAGCAAACTATTCCATTGTTTGGTAGATCAAATTAAAAAGTTGCATTTTTTTTTAAATGTATACATTGTCAGCCTCTTTCCATCTGTATCTTAACACTTCAGACATTTGCAGACAAAGATTATGTCCCCACTTATGAATCATTTTCCCCCAGGCTGAAAAGTTCTGATCCTAATATTAACTTTAAATACCCCTGCCATCTGTGTTGTTCCTCCTATGGACAGGCTAAATGTGCTTTATAAAATGGGTACCCAAAATGGAACATATTTTTGAGTCATCCTCTAATCAGGGTAGAGAACAAAGATATTGCTTTATTCATTTTAGGTTTTATACTTCTATTAAGAAACACAAGATAGTATTAGTTTTTTGGACTTCTATTGCACACTGTTGACTCATTTGAAACTTACAGTCAATTAAAGTATCCACTTTTCCACATAATATTCTATCAACTAAATGATCTGAAGGTTTTTTGAAGTACCTACTATGTGCTACACACTTGGGACACAAAAACAAGTATCAAACAGTCCCTGTTCTCAAGAAACTTATGTCCTATAAGAGGGAGACACTGTGTATATGTAGGGGAAATTATATATATATACATATATATGTATATATATGTGCATATATATGCATATGCATATACATACATACATATATATATATACATTTATATATATATGCATGCCAAATAAGCACAAGATATTTGATAGGGGAAAGATTCTAGCAGTTAGGGTGGATTAAACAGTACTCCATGTAGAATTTGGTCCTTAGACTGAGCTTTGAGGGGAAATGGGAATTCTAATAGGCATAGAGGAAGAGAGAATGTTTCCCAGGTGAGAGAGTACAAAGAGGGGTCAGCCATATGCCATCTGACCATGTGCTTTCCATGATTTATTTTGAAGGTGATATTTTTAGCATATATATATAAATCTTTTCCATTAAGTCATTTTATGTTTTTGGACCAATAGGAAAATTTTGCAGATCATAATTTTGCTTTCTGATATGTTAAATATACCTCTAAATTTTGTGCCATTTTAAAAATATGACAAGGCCTGTGAACTTGGCTTCATCCAAGTCATTGTTAAACCTGCTAAACAGAAAAACTGAAGACAGAGACCTGTGGCACCTCACTAAACACATCCATCCAGTTTCACATTCAGTTAATCACTATTCCTCGGGCCTGATCATTCAGGCAGAAAAAAACTAGCTTTCTTTAGTTTTTTCATTACTTCTCCTGATCTCAAAAAGTCCTCAAAGTTCACAGAAAGTAGTTTAGCCATCACTCTCCTAAGATATTTCTGCATTCAGGTAGCAGCACAAAGAGGGTAGACGATAAATTCATTTAGGGCAGACATATTATAATCAACAGAGCTTTCCTTGGGTTTTAATTCCAGTTCATCTGTTTTGTATATTTTTCTGTCTAAAATAATTTTGATAAAGAAAACATGTAAAATAGGAGTGGACCAGTTCCAATTTCTGTCATTTTTTTTTTATCATTGTTTGCCATTTTAGCAATTTCTTCCTCAGTGTTCTTGCTGTGGTGCCCAGCTGATCTGATTGTTGAGCACCTCTGGGGGCCTACTGTTTTGGTGAGGAACTCAGCCATCCTTTATGATACTCCCCAGCTGCCAGAACCAGAAAACATACTCTGATCACTTAACTCATGTACGGAACTCTGGCCTTGGGTCCCTGCCGCTCTGATTGTGCTCCCGGGGATAACTGTTCCGTGTAGGGCCCAAACAAAGCTTTACTACCTGGTTATTTTCTAGTCAGATGCTGTCCCACTGTACATTTCCTTATTCCCCACTTCCAGATCTAGAATCAAGAGGAATAATAATCAAATAAATACTACCATTGCTCCTGAAAAGGGGTGTGTGAATAGCCAATACAGTGGTTCCATTCACCAAACATGAAACCAGAATGCCCCTTCCTGCTCAGCACTCCTCTAGCTCTCTGTGTTGTCTGTCCCTATCAGGATGTTAGCCTCTTGAGGCAAAGGACTATATTCACTTTTGTTTTTTGTTTCCCAAGTGTTCAGCACAGTGCTTGACACATAGTAAGTCCTTGAGAAACGTTTTTTCATTCATTCAGTCAGTCATGACAGTCAAGCAGTAGACAGATCCTGTGTCTTTTTTCTGAAACATGCGCATGTATACACCCAGACAGAAACACTCTTAGACACTTGGATACACACACACACACACACACACACACACACACACTGTTTGTTGTCCTTAAAAATTTCTGTAACCTTCAACTTATTCTGGGCTTTGGTTTTCCTGAAACTGGAGAGGTTAATTCTATTTTATTATTACTTTGTTCAGTTTTGTCCTCCTGTTTAAAAAAAAAATTTGGCATCTCCTCTTTTGGAATCTGAGCTCATGAACTGCACTCTATGCAACCATATTCTTCTCTTGAGATACCGACTCCATTTCTTTAGCATCAGTGAATCCATTCAATCAATCACCAAAAAATGACATTATGCTTAGGAGAATTTTTGCATTGTTTTTCTTTTATTCCCTTTAAAAATGGTTCATATATAATATTTATGATAATTATTGCTCAGAAAAACTCAGTGTTCCGAACTGCTGGACAGCAAAGAGGTAATTGTGTATGATCACAATAAAGAACCTGGATGAAAAGATGAAGAAGAACCATAGTTCATCTAGTCCAGGCCCCTTATAGGATGGAAGAAGAAACAAAGGCCAGCAGATGCTAGGGGACTTAACCAAGATGACAGGGGTAGCTAACTGCCACAGATGGGATTGGAATCCAGGTTTTCCAACTAAATCCAGTGTTGTTTCTAGAACACACATATAAGTGAACTAGAACAGTGTACCACACTTAAAACAAGAAGAGCAGGACTCAAGTGTTGCCTCTGATAACAAAGGGTGGGATGGTCCTGACCAAATCACGTGGCTCCCATGTGTCTCAAGCAGATTATGAGGGCTCATCTACTAAATAATAATTCAGTTATCTACCTTGGTGGAGTCAGTTCTCATACTGGGAATTTCCTGTGTTCAAAAATCATAGTCACTCAGTCAATAAACATTTAAGCACCTATCACATGTCAGGCATTCTGCTCAATTATAGCCATACAAATTTAAAAAAAAAACAGCCCCTGCCCTCAAGGAGCTTACAATCTAATGGAGGAAGACAACATCCAAAAGAAAGCTTAAATGAGGGAGGAGGGTGAAGGTCTTCAGTGAGGGGTCATGGTAGAGAATTTCAAAGAAGTTCAAAATTGTGTAACTGTTGGTACATGTGGAGAAAATCTGTGCTGAGCCCCAGACTTAAATAGAGGCCCTGGAGCTCATGGCCCTGCCCTCTAGCTAGAGCCCAAACAGGGAGGCAGAGGTTACTGATGAGATGCAAATATCAGACAGGATAATGAAGTTTCCCAGGGATGAGTTTCCTGGGAAAGCAAGACGTTGGAGAATTACAAAGAATTTCAAAAACTGGTCTGAAATAGACCATCAGCATATATGGACATGGGCTGCTAGGTGGCCCAGTGGATAGAGGGTCAGGCCTGAAGTCAGGAAGACTCATCTTCATGAGTTCAAATACAACCCAGATACTTCCTAGCTGTGTGAGCCTGGGTAAATCACTTCACCTTGTTTGCCTCATGTGTAAAATGAGCTGGAGAAGGAAATGGCAAACCACTCCAGTATCCTTGCCAAGAAAACCCCAAATGGAGTCATGAAGAGTCAGACATCACCAAACAACTGAAATATGGATGTGCCAGGTATCCATTGACATGTTGAGCTTTAGTGGGGGTCCTGAGATCACACAGACTAATAAGGTACGTAGCGTTTTATTTTCGTTGCTTCTGAGAAAGCTTCACTATAGCCAACTGAATAATGGAATCATAGCTATAGAGTTGGAAGGGCTCTTAGAGCCCTTCATTTAGCAGATAAAGAAACTGAGGGTTGTGGGTGTTGTGTGGTTTACTCATCCTCACACAGGTTGCAAGTGTAGAGTCTGAATTTGAATTCAGGTCCCATGACTTCATGTTCAGCCCACAACAATCAGGTTTCTCTCAACTATACTAAATTGGCTCCATGCAAAAGACTGTATTTTCTTCTCACTAAGCACCAGGCAAAACAAACTGCTTCTGGATCTGTTACATCTATGACCTGGAAAGTAGCAGCACTACCGGCAATAGGTGAAAAACAAGTCTCACCTGAGCATGATCACTGGTTTCTACATCTTTTAGTACTGCTGGAGGAAGCAGCTTTCTGCATTTTCCCCAGCTAATGGAAAGCTTCCTTTGATCTAACCAGAAGACAGTATATATTCTCGTATTCCAAGTTCATTTCCTGTTCTGTGTGCCTTAACACTGATAGCCTCTGTAAAAGCCTTGCCATAACAGCTGTGTTTTTCAAAAGCAAACCCAAAAGAAATCATAATGTAGACTGCATTCATAAGGATGAATCTTTTCAGCCTCACTAAGATACACAGTATTGTTCTTTAGATACCCGGTGGGCAGCTGTGAGTGAAGTTTTAATAAATATTTAAAGAGCAGTCCTGTGCTGGAGTTAACTGAATTACAAAGAGTTTCTGCAAGCCAGATTCAGAGATGGGATATTGGCAAAGGGAAGTATCAAATAACGGTAACAGGCTCCTAGGGCATTTGAGCAGAAGCAGCAATTTAGGTTTATTTTACAAACCCCAAACCAAGACCAAAAATTATCTGGGACCCATCCTAGGGGTACAGCCCATTTAACAAGTGTTACAAGCTCATTTAAAAAAAATTGAAAACACCTTGGAGGCTCCTATTATTTCTGATATAATCAATAATAAATAGCATTTTATCTAATTCTGAAATGAGCATTAGAGAATTTATTCTGTTCTAAAATAATAGTGAGAGTTTGAAGAGTAGTAATTTTAAAAGTCAATTAAGAAAGGACTGTGCAGGACTTCAGCCAAGCTGGTGCTCTGAATGGGAGGCAGACTATCCAGCTCACACAGACTTACTCCAACAAAAACTTGAAGTTCATACCAGATTGAATAATGATGCAGACACCCAAATTAACTACAAGGGAGTGATGAAGGAAGACACCCTCTACATTCAGAGAAAGAACTGGTAAATATAATTGTTTGTGTGTGTGTTATCTAAAACACACACATATTTTTGTCTAATGGTAGCCATCTCTAAGGTGCGGGGAGAAAAAAGGGGGCAAAAAAGAAAGGTACACAATAACTTTATTATATATTTAAAAGGAATAGCAAGTTGTATATAATAGATTAGCAGTTTCACATACATATGGAAATGCTTGTGTTATTTCATGAATTAAAAAAATTAGTAACAATAACGCAGAAATCCAATGAGAAACTATGGTGAGTGTGTGCCAGTTGAACACTAGTACAAGGTAGCCTGAGTAATCTCTAGGGTGGGCTCCCATGGACACGTTGGCAGAGAAACTGGAAGAAAGCAGTGATGGCAAGCACCCAACAGCACAGCAGGATTCAGGCAAGGGCATTCTAGGCTCAAGGACTGCAGGGTCCCTAGCACCCTTCCTGATACTCAATGTCTAGCTCTCTGCACATCAATGATCCAAGGAAGTCTGACCCCAGGAGGTGGAACTTCAACACAAGCACCCATGTGATCCAAGGTAAGACCAAGCAGGGGTGAATACATTGACCAAAAGTACAGCAGGGGAACTGACCCTGGCAAAAAGTTTCAATTAAATAACTAAATATGGAATGAAGAAGATCTTGATATTGTACGTGTATTTAACACACACACACCTACAGACATCTAGAAATACACATAAAGATACAGACATCTAGCTATCTAGCTAGCTATATTAGATCTAATCCTTCAAAAAGGAGACAGTCAACACTAAAACAATTGCACATACTCAATGGAAAGATGCATTTTTCACAAGGAATACATTATTTTTATTCAAGTATAGATTTAAGTATCATTTTAGATTTTGAAAAATATAATAGCGTGACTGAAAACCATTTCAAGAAAGAATAAATTAAAATTGCCCAGATATATTAGAGCCAGACAGCAAAAAGAAGATAGAATCTATTCATCACTTTCTGAAAAAAAAAGTCCAAAAGAAAAATTTCCAACAGTTGCATACCCCAAATCTCAAATATGGCCAAAGAAAACATAATGAAAGCCTCTAGAAAGAAAAAGTAAAAGTGTTGAGAATTATAGTCAGAATCACATAAAATCTGGCAACTCTTCAGAGAAGAGATCTTGGAATATAATATACCTAAAAGCAAAAGATACAGGCTAATAGTTAAGAATAATTTACCTAGAAAAGTTGCGTATAATGTCAAATAAAACAATAAATATTTAATGGAATAGAGAATTTTCAAGAATTTCTGATTGAGAGGTGGAGTCAAGATGGCAGCAGAGAAACATTAGAACTCCATGAGTTCCCCCCAATACCACCTCAAATACCTATAAAATATGACTCTAAACAAAGTTTAGACCTCCAGACTCCATAAAAATGAAGAAATAACAAAGCTCCCACTGAAGGCAGCCCGTCAGGCGGTCATCAGAGTGTGCTGAAAGCAGAGGCCAGCCCCATGTGGTTTCAGCCCCGGGGTGTCCAGGAGAAGCTACAGCCGTAGCATGCAGGAGAGCAGATCATCAGCAGCTGTGGCAATTTCCAGAATCATCAGCCCATAAGAGCCAAGGAAAAAGGGAAAAGGTCAGTGGAACTCAGCTAAATTTGAGGGAGATGGTCTGGCCAAACTGCCTCCAGAGCTAGCAGCAGTCTGAAGTGGTGGCCCTGCAGCCGCCTCCATGTGGCTGCTTCAGAAGCTCCCAACCTGCAGATTGCAGGGGGGCCAAGTGATCATTCAGAGGCTAAGTGCTCTTGTCTAGAGCTGCCTGGTTCAGATAGCAGTCTTGGGTGGTGGTCCTGAGGTGCATTTTCAGTGAGCCAAAGCTGGCGGGAGCTACAAAAAACAGTGGCCTCCTAATAGCTCCAGCAGTGGTGAAAACCCCAGGGATTTGGGACAGAGCTTGCCCCTCTGAAAACAGAGTTTTACTACTGAGCCCAAAAGCCACATAATTGACTGGCAACATGAGCAGACAAAGGAAGCAAAGCAAGCCCAGCAATCCAACTTTAGATTCTTTTT
The DNA here is from genome assembly GCA_028627135.1 of Pseudochirops cupreus. Lineage (NCBI taxonomy): Eukaryota > Metazoa > Chordata > Mammalia > Diprotodontia > Pseudocheiridae > Pseudochirops > Pseudochirops cupreus. The sequence goes on along the minus strand of JAQQSU010000579.1, from coordinate 5,224 downwards.
TAAGGGACAAAAAGGACCAAAGCATGGAATGGGAGGAAGACAACACAGAATTCCCATACCAAAAGCTTCAAAGAAAAATACGAACTGGATAGAGGCCATAGAGGAGCTTAAAAAGGAATGTGAAAACCAAATAAGAGAAGTGGAAGAAAAATAGAGGAGAGAAATGAGAATGATGCAAGAAAATCATGATAAGAGAGTCAACAAGCTGAGTGAAGAAAATAACAGCTTAAAAAATAGACTAACTCAAATGGCAAAGGAGGCCCAAAAAGCCAATGAGGAGAAGAATGCCTTAAAAAGTTGAATTTTCCAGATGGAAAAAGAATCTCAAAAGCTCACTGAAGAGAATAATTCCTTCAGAATTAGAGTGGAGCAAATGGAAGCAAATGACTTTATGAGAAATCAAGATACTATTAAATAGATTCAAACAAATGAAAAAATAGAAGGCAATGTGAAATTTCTCCTTGAAAAATACACTGACCTGGAAAATAGATCCAGGAGAGACAATTTAAAAATTATTGGACTAGCTGAAAGCCATGATCAAAAGAACATAGAAATCATCCTTCAAGGAATTCTCATGGAAAATTGCCCAGATATTTTAGAACCAGAGGGCAAAATAGAACTTGAAAGAATTCACCCACCAATCACCTCTTGAAAAAGATCCCCAAAAGAAAACTCCTAGGAATGTTACAGCCAGGTTCTGGAGTTCCCAGATCAAGGAACAAATATTACAGGCTGCCAAGAAGAAACAATTTTAGTACTGTGGAAACACAATCAGGATAACACAGGATCGAGCAGCTTCTATATTAAGGGACCAAAGGGCCTGGAATATGATATTCTGGAGATCAAGGGAGCTAGGATTAAAACCAAGAATCACCTACCCAGCAAGACTGAGGATAATGTTTCAGGGGAAAATATGGTCATTCAATGAGGTGGAGGACTTTCAAGCACTGTTGAGGAAAAAACCAGAACTGAACAGACAATTTGACATTCAAACACAAGCATGAGAAGGTAAACATAGAAAAAAAAATCATAAGGAATTTATCAAAGTTAAACTATTTACATGCCAATATGGAAAAATGAGAATTGTAACTTGTGAAATGTTTCTCAATATGAGCATAGGGGAAGGGATTATAAATGTGTATGTGTGTGTGTATACATATACATATGTTTATATAGGAGGGTATATATGCATATGAATACATATGGGAGTGCAGGTATTTATGTGTATGCAGACAGAGGGCACAGGATCAATTGAATATGGAGGGATGATATTTTAAAAGGTATAATTAAGGGTTGGGAGAGGAATAGAATGAGAGGAGACAGGGAGAGACAGAATGGGGTTAATCATCTCATATAGAAGAGGCAAGGGATAACTTACAATGCAGGAGAAGAACAAGAAGGCAAAAAGGGAATGGGTCAACCTTACTCTCACTGAATTTGGCTTAGGGAGGGAATGACATACACTCTAAATTTGGTATCTTGCCCCACAGGAGAATAGGAGGGAAGGGGTTTAGAGGGGGGGATGATGGAAGGGAGGTCAGTTTGGGGGGGGAGGGTTGTTAGAAGCATACACTTCTGTAAAGGGACAGGTACAAAGTAGAGAACAGAACAAGTGGAGGGAGGGATAGAAAGGAAGGAAATATGGTCAGTGTTACACAATATGTTCAGTGTGGAGATGTGCTGCATAACTACACATGTATGGCCTGTATTGAATCATCTGTCTTTCCAGTGGGGATGGGTGACAAAGGAGGAATGGAAAGAATCTAGAATTTAAAGTTCTAAAATCAAATGATAAATAAATAAATAAATAAATATTATTATTGTTACTATTATTATTATTATTTACATGCAACTGGGAAATAAGATATACAGGCACTGTGGCAGGGAGATCCATCTTACCCTACCAGAAAGTCAGAGGGTGATGGGGGAGGATATAGGAAAGAGCAGATTGGGGGAGGGAGTATACAGTGGGATCGCTTTTTTGGGGTGATGGGGAGGGGAAAGATGGGGAGAAAATTTGTAACTCAAAATCTTGTGGAAATAAATGATGTAAACCAAAAAATAAACAAAAGTTAAGGAAAAAAAAGAATTTCTGATTAAAGTTTAGGACCAAGTACAATTGTTAAAATATAAACTTTTGAGTTAAGAGAAAACTAGAAAGGAAAACGTATTTAAACAACTGGAAGTTCCTGTTTGATGATGTGGTGCTGACATTCTAATAAGAAGAAACAGTGTTCCCTCAGAATCATAATGTCTTCAAGGGGTATTGAGGGAGTTAAATAAGAAAAACAGAGGTCCTATAGGTGAATTTGTTCTGTTTTGAAGTATTTGAAAATATAAAAGAGAAAGATGGATAAAAGAAGTACTTATGTAGAAAAGAAAAAGAAATAAAAGAGGAACTTACTATTTCTTATAAATGGGGTGTGTAAGAAGATCACATAAACAAGGAGATAGAGGTGCATGGAGCGAGCATCAGATCAACCTGATTTTTCTCTGAAACTTACAGAGAAGCATTTAATGCACACATGCCCTCTTAGAAACTGATGTGCAAATACATCAGCCTCAACAGAGAAAAAAACAGTGATGGAGAAGAGACTAGGATGGAGGATAATAGTGGAAAAAGCAAACTAGAATTTGAAGGAATGCTGGAGGTGGCCTCTTAAACGACTGGACAATCAAATATATAATGAAATAGCATCACACTATAAGAAATTATGATAGGATTTCAGACAATCTCGGCCATAAGGAACTGATGTAGAGTAAATCGAGCAGAAGCAGAACAATTTATTTAGGGTCAGACATTGTTTTAAAAATAACTTTGAAAGAATTAAAAACCACAATGACCAACTATGTCTTCAGAGCACCTATGATGAAACATGTTACACACATGTTACACATGGTCTATTTATTTGTAACAGAGAATATGGGAATAAAATGAAGAAACATATTTTAGACATGCATGGCCAATTTGTGGAAATGTATATTGTGTGTGTGTGTGTGTGCACATACATATACAAACACACCCATACACACACATTTATATCTCCTGTGTATATACGTAGAGTATATTCATCCATCGACACATATATACATATTTTTGTTATTGTTCAGTTCTTTTGTTGTGTTCAACTCATGACTCCTGTAATGGTAATGTAAATGGGAAGATCTTTTCCATCCATTAATAGGAGCCATGTGACTTGCTTAAGTCACATGGAAGTCTAAGTCACATGAGTTTGAGTCACATGAAGCCAGTGATGGGAGGAGCTTGCTGAAGGGTAGAGCAGGAAAGGTGGAACACAGCCCAGAGGAAGCTGGCCAGAGCAGTTAGAGGTGAGGGAGAGAGAGGAAACAGGCAGCGAGCTATGAGTGTTCGTTTGTGGGAAGGCCCTAGTAGGGGGAAGTCTTGGGGATGGTGGTGCCCCCTGCATGGTTATTGTATATAGATTTCTTTGTTGCTAGGATGGATTTGACTTCGTGGTGTTTGAATAAATGTTTTGGTTCTGTCTTCCGTGTGGAGAGTCTACTATATTTTGCAATTCAGAATTACGCTGGCATATTCATAGCAAACATAGCCGCTGTGAATATCATGTTGCTGCTACAACCCCATTTGGGTTTTCTTAACATAGATAGTGGAGGGTTTGCCATTTTCTTCTCTAGTTCATTTTACAGATGAGGAGATTACCCACACAGCTAGTAAGTATCTAAGAACAGATTTGAATTCAGGTCTTCCTGATTCCAGGCATAGTGCTCTATCCACTGATCTACCAAGCTGTCCTCACACACATATACATGTGTATGCATAGTGTATATGTATATATGTATGTGCACATATATGTATATATGTGCTGTGGAAGTACATGCATATATTTTGTGTGTGTAGTCCATGTTGAATTTATAAAGTCCATATTGCATATATACACACATCTGTATGCATCACAATATACATACACCTTCACATTTATGGATGCACATGCATATATACATACATATAAGGTATACACATTACATATGCACAAAATGCTACTATAAATATTTTATATAATATATATTTTATCTATATACATAAAATATTTCTTATAGTTTTGTTTTTCTCAGCAAGATACTAGGAATAAAGTAGTTACACATCCATTAGGCAATGACTAAATAGCATTTTGGTGTATTAACATAGCAGAATATTATTGCCCCATAGGAAAGGACAGACATGAAGACTCCAGGGAAATCTGGAAAAATTCATTTGCACTGATACTGATTACAATAAGTGGAATGGGGAGAATATAAAATAAACACGACACAAATGAACACATTAAAAGACATCAGAACTCAGCCCAATTCAATAACGATTCTTGTCTCCTAAAGATTGACCATGGAACCTCCCTCACTGGCACAGAGTAGGTACTCATAAATATTTATTAAGTGATTGTTAGCAAGGGAGTGGAATATAATGGCTAAGTGTAGAGTATGGTAGGTATGATGGATGCATTTTACTTAACTGTTCTTTTTTGTTAAGAGACAAATTTATAGTCAATTGAATGCTGATAAATGTTTAACAACTGGCTTTCCAAAATACACACTTTCAAATTCAACCCACATTATAAGCATTTTCTCCAGCATTTTCTTAAAGCTAGATAATTATGAAAACAATAATTCAGGCTCTGACTTACAGTATTTCCTTATTTCTGAGGCATAAATGGTCACATTGAAAACTTAACGCTGGCCTTTCATGAGCCAGATTAAGCAGGTTCTGGCATATATCTGGACTAGATGTGTATTGGTGAGACACATTTTTTTTGAAAGATCAGTAAAAACTTTTGTTTTTTAGAACAAGCAAGCTATATCAGTTTGATCCAATTTTAGCTTATTCAGTTCAAAAAAGCCATTCAGCCTCCATGTGATAGTTGAAGTTTTATACACTCAAGCTGTGTGTTACTTAGTGTAGGCTCCTCTCCTGCCTCATTTTTCTCACCATGGTCTATGTATTTGTATGAAGAAATAATTTAACTGTGTCAATTACTCACATTAACTCCCCCACTCCTAACCAAATTTCATTTCCCACTCTCATCTCTCACTTAAAAAAAAAATCCAATCTCATGTGTTCAAACTAATAATGGCTTTTTTCCTAGGGACAGGAGGTTAGAAGTCAAGAGGAAGTGAATGAATTTATTTAGAAATTACCTACTCTGGATAATGGAAACAGAGTGGAAAACAGGAGAAAAGTTAATAAGGG